>PVKS010008761.1:0-31867 GCA_004027875.1 Aplodontia rufa
CATCCCAGAAGCCGATGTCATTCCTCCACGAACTACCCATTTAATGCTTGAGTTCTTCTGGGGGAAACTGCAATAGGTGAAATCCAAGGTGGTTATCCATGATCTGGCTTTTCCCCTCGATAACAAAGTTTATATCCATTGATTACTAATGTTTTGATAATGTTTCCCCCTCAACTGTATTTCTATATTCTTCTAATAAAAAAAAGAAAGAAATGTGAAAGAAAAAAAAAGATACGCAGTGTCCCTCTTACCTGAACAGCCCTTCTCCTCCTTAGTATACATCACAAACAGTTCATTCCTCAAGGCACAGCTCAAGTTTCCTTATTCACTCTACTATTTCTCATTTCCACAAAATATCAAGCAGGCAATGCCTTGGGTAGTGAGGGTCTTCGTGGAGTATATACTCTGCATGATCCAAGTTGTTTCAACCTCTCAGAAATTAGGAAATGTGTTTTATTCATCTTTGTGCAATCATAGGGCCTAAGACAGAGCAAGTTCCCCAAACATACTTTTGATGAATAGATTTTCTCACTAATCTTGTTTTGCAATGCCTTTGGTAATACAGCAACAACTCCGCAGCATCTCTCAGCCTCACCTGCTTTCTCAATATTTGCTGAACCTCCTCTCGAAAGGCATTACTACTCTTGCTTATCAGGTTTTCTAATTAGCTTAAAGTATCAGGTTTTGCTCAAGCTGCCTGTTTAAAGGGGCAAAATGAATACTGCACTGAGAAGAGGGAGCTATTCTTTTGGAGTATCTTAAGACCTGAGGAAATGCACTGGATTGGTAAATATGTTCCTATAGAATGAATCTAGCAACACTGTGCTTGTCTCAGATAGGGAAGAAGTGGAAAAAATATTTTTTTCTATAGCCATAGGGCCCTTTGGCCCTCACCTGTTGATATTGGTGCAATGAAAAATCCTGTGCAGTTCTTAAAAATATGGATACACTAGTTTGTAGGCATAATGAATGTTAATCTGCAGCTGCTCATACCCCAAGGCTTCTTAGTATAAATAACAAAATGCAAAATTATAATAAATGGAGGCTCTGTGCCTCTGGAAAGTTCCCAGAAGGCAACAAATTGAAACAGTACAAAACCCCAAAGCAGCAGTAACAGAAAGGAAAGTCAAGGTGCCTTGGATTGCATAGCCCTGAAGAACTCCCAGTGAAGCCAATGGAGAGAGCAGCTGGAATCCCTATGGGAAAAGCCCAAAAGTAGTTGACAATATGATGGAGCCTGTTTTAAAGCTACATGTGCACATTCCATCCCCTTCTGCAATAAATGGGAAGAGGCAAGTCTTAAGACACAGAAGTCTCCAACACTCCTTGTCCTCACCTTTTTGTATTCCCATGGTTGATCTGATCTGACTGAAGGCAAAAAAAAAAATGTTTCAAAACACTTGGATATTAGAAATGTCATTAGAAGCCAAAGCAGAGGCAATGATGGGGTGAAAGCAAGACTAGAGCAAAGACAGATGAATTTCCCCCACCACACCATCTCCGCAACTCCACCCTCCACACCTTTCCTGGAAACACAGGCCACTGTGCACTTGAGTGTCCCCTTCATCCTCTTCTTCATCTTGATTAGTGAGCCTGTGCCCATTCTTTCTTGAACAGCACCTGATGGAGAACAGGTGCATTTGGAGGTCCCTCTTTCTCTAACTTTCCTGAAGTCCAGGATCCTAGGTCGTGGAATCAGTTCAATTTAGGGACATGGTTTGCTTCCTGGTCTCACACTCTGTTACTATATGATGAACCCATGAGGAAAAGGGCTCCACCTAAGTCACCTTGGTAAGCATCATGACCAGCAGTGCAGAGCATTAAACCAATGCTAGGCCATAGTCACTGTTCAGTTAAGTACTTTTCATTATTATAATAGTTGATATTAATATTATTAAAATGGACCATTAAACTTTTTTAAGAAAAAGGAGATTGCTATGTTCAGAACACCTAAGAAGACCCTGTTTACCTCCCTCATAGAAATAAAAGCATTTCATATTAATATTAAATATCTTTTAAGAATATTTTTCCTTTATTTACCTATCTTTTCTGAATATAGAAACACTTTACACCTCTAAAACTTTGTAAGTTTGAGTTCCATATAGCTTTTACCTAGAAAAAATAGAGGCACTGAGAATCTCAAAGAGAGAGGCATAGGGAATTAAAAGACAGAAACTTATAGAGGGAGGTGAAGAAAAGAGGGATAAAGATAAACTTTCCTAGGTTTCACTTCATAAGACAAGTGGCTGGACTAGAGGATTTTTATTGTTTTTATTTCTCATAAGCCATAAACTCATTGAGTATAACTTGGTTTAATTTAAAATGTCTTTTAAGCTCAGACTTGCCAGTTGTTAGGATGAAATCCAATTTCCTGATTTACTTTGGAATCTAGCCTTCTAATTATTTGGGCTTCCATTCCCTTATCTGTTGAGCAGGTT
This sequence comes from Aplodontia rufa, assembly GCA_004027875.1. Lineage (NCBI taxonomy): Eukaryota > Metazoa > Chordata > Mammalia > Rodentia > Aplodontiidae > Aplodontia > Aplodontia rufa. The sequence goes on from PVKS010008761.1 coordinate 2,439, forward strand.
GAGCAGAAAGATGCCAGGACCTCTCATGCAATGTGAGGAGGAGAGAACTGCCCCGGTTTCTGAGTGAGAGTCCAGCGTGAGTCGCGTGCCAAGAATTCAGGGCATAACTGCTACTGCTGGAGTCAGCAGCTGTGTAGCCTATAGGCTTCTGCCCAGCTACTCTTTTTCACTTCTCCATACCTCAGCATTGTATTCAGGCAAGTTCTTCAGTGCAAAATTACTTTGTTCCTGCCCTAGTTTTGTGTACTTATGTGTGAGTACGGACATGAACAGGTATGGCATATGCAAAACAACTTGCCCTAGGATATTTTTACAAACATCAACTCATAAAGACACAAAGTATTATGACCTCTTCATAAGTACCCTATCTACAAACTCTTACTCAAAGTTTTCCCCACAGAACAATCCAGAGCACTCTGCCTTTAAGCTGCACATTTGTGAATGAGTCTTTACACTCTAGTGAGTTAGTTTTCCCCTAAAACACAGAATTACATTTAAAGAGCAAAGTGACAAGTTTTCAAGGAGCATATTATAAAATCAACAGCAAATTATTCAGATTCTACCTTTCCATTGATGCCCCCTCCAGAGAAAACCTATCTCGAGTTCAAATATTGCACATTTTCCAAAGAGAAATTTAATAAAAAGGACAAGAAAACTTCAAAATAGTACATATTGTTTTTAGAAAAACGAAGAAGAAAGAAATAGCAAAGAAAAGAAACTGTGGTGTCACATCCAACCCGGAAATGAGACCTCGTACATAACATGGCACATGGCTTCCCCCACAGTACCCACCTCCCTTCTCCTTTCTTCGATGCCCTTTTAGGACCAACAGCACTACTCAGTGCACTGTCCTCCTCCTCTTTGTGTCTCTACTGTTAGAAGAAGGTGCCCAGTGGATATTTTCAATCATTCAGCCTCTTCACCTCCAAATCTAAGAAAAATAAGTGGGGGTAGGGAGGTTAAAATGTCAACCGCTTCCTCCCCTCTTTCAGCTTTTCAAATGGAAAGAAAGGTGAAAAGTGAGAACTTTGGCCGGTTTCCAAACCAGGAAAAGAAAGATCTTAGTCCCTGCTAGGGAGAAGAAAGAAAAGGCCCTCTTATATCCAGAGCTGAATAATGAGGCATTTCAGCTTGCCAGTAAAATCTGAAGAAAAATATTTATTTACTGAGTAGCTGCCCAGGCCTTCATGGTTCTTAGATGGAAGAAACTAGCTCATTGACTTACTCTGGGCTATTCTGGGAAATACAAAAAATTCAAACACAGACGCGTTGCAAGTAGGAACCAATTTCCTCCTGCCTGTGCTTTCCAGCCTCTATAAGAAATGGCAGGAAGAGAGAGGGCTCCTCTGAATTGGGGCTATGAGAACCTGAGCCCCCACTTTGGAGGATATGAACAGCCACCAACAGGAGAAAATCAAGGTAGATTTAGAGGGCTTCAGATCTTGGTGTCTTCCTAGAGGAGTGGCAGAGCCTTGACCCTGATAGCACAGGTGAGGCCACATTGAAGGGATTCCAATCCGGGATGTAAGGTGGGTAGTGCTGCTGCTAAGTTCCCAGAGAGATGTGCAGGGCTGAGCAAGAAAGACTCCCATTAGTCCAGCAACAGATGGCACCAGGGGACAGAAAAACCACCGTCCCTGGAGAATCAGGGAGGGAAAGTAGATGGAGGGAGGACATGGTTTATGAGGCAATAGCTGGCAGGGGAGGGGGGCTTCCCTGGGGAAGGGGAGTCATAGGCTGAGGATTATGGGTAAGAGCTTGATCTTACTAGGTTTGTAGCTGAGTTGGGCACTCAAATATCCTCTTAGGATAAGTGTACAGAAACTGGCTCTCTACCTAGGACCTTCCTCTGGGTCATTTGGCCAGAGAAAGGAGTGCTTGGACTGTAGAATTACTTTTCCTGGGGATAGCTGCTGCAGGGAAGTTTTTAAAACCCATAAGCATCTCTGTCTCTCATCAGGTTATTTTTCAGCAACACGGCAACAAACCACACTTTGTTATATTTAGAAGAATCTGATAGATATCTCATATTGAAGATTAGAGACAACAGAGAAACTTATAGATGCAAATGTTTGTTAAACAAATAAATTTAGTCCAAAGGTCATAAATCAGAGGTCTAGGGCTAAAAGTGAAGCTGAAGCCAAGAATATATATCCAATTATATATAAATTTCTTCAGAAGAGGCATGCGCTTTCCAATCTCCCAACTCTACAAAATCTCCACCATTCCTAATTGTAATGGATCTTACGTGTTGAACATTGCAGGTATCTGAGTCTATTATCCACCATTATTTTTACTACATTTCCCTTTCCATTGATGAGGACACTAACCCCATAAGTGACGGGTACATAGGCTTTTACGTTAGGATGCTGTCTGCCTGACACATCCCTTCTTCCATGGTATATAAATAGCTGTTTTAGTTCTTCTAGTGCCTCCAGATTTTCAGCTCTGCACTAAAAACTAAGTCATTTTCTGCCTAGAAATTCTGAAAGCACCATTCTCTCCTGTGCGTTGGCCTTGGGATGGCATTGTTCCTTTGTAGACCAAGCCTATAGTAAATGTTCTGGACCCGAATGAACTTTTCCATCTGGGTACTCCTGATCTTTTCCACATTCATCAAATTCTGCCCGGTTGTAAGAAAAGTTAATAATGCTTTTCCTTTCTTTAGTTCTCACAATTCATCACCTGATCCTCAATTCAAGTGAATTACCTTTGAAAGAATCCTGAAGAATCGTTTTCCCTTTGTCAAATTTCAGTTGAACCCAATACTTTTATTCAAGTGTGGGCCTGAGACTTCACTGGCATTATTTCTAGTATACCCTTTTAGATACCTACTTGGCAACTAAATTACTTGCAATTTGTTCAGAATTCATAACTTGTTGTTTGTCTTTTGTTTTTGCTAACTGGGCAATCTTTACCTTAGTACTCTATACTACTCAATATTGAAGGGTACTTGGATCAAATGTTACAGAGCTGTGTCTTCCTTAAAGGACATATGATACATATCCATGAGACCTAAGAGCTTTACTCTTAAAGCAACTTTTCAAAAAGGCCAGAAATTTGCCTGAGTTTCTGACCTTACAAAATTTCTTCTATGAATGCCTCTATTATTTCATTTAAAAAAGCAAATATTTGAAGTATTTGATGCAAAAATGAATGAATAATTGAATGAATAACCACATAAGTGAATGTATGAATAAACAAAAAAAAAATAGTGACCGAAGTGGGATAGATGACCATTAATAAGCTGAATTTTTCAAACTATCACCTCTACACTCCTAGAGTAGAGAGAAGACTTGGAGTTACTTGGAATAGTCAAAAAGTTTTAGTGTGGTGAGAAACTTAGAATTCAATCACTTTCCCTGTAAATCATGGTATCATCCCCCCCCCCACATACTCTAAATGTAAGTCACTCTAAAGGGAAGAGAGGGAAAGAACCCAGGTTTCTGGTTCCCAGCCATGTTGCTCTTCACCACCCCAGGTATCTCTCCATTTGGAATGTTTCCAGGGAAATTTCTGAGCCTAGTAATGTAGGCATTCCAATAGCTACCTAAAGCTTTGTTATTAATGTACTTGTTTCTTTTTGTTGCCTAATGTGGATACCAATCTATGAGGGATAATGCGCCTTTAAAACAAAAGTTTTGCTTGATACTCTATTCTCAGAGAATGGTCAATAAATACACATTTCCCTGAAACACATATAAATGGCAGAAAAATGATTTTCTATCAAGCTGGCTCAGCACCAAAAAGAATGCTTTACTTTATGCCTAATGGTCAATAGCCTGGGGTCATTAAAAAACCTGAAACCTTGACTGAAAAAAAAAAAAAACTATGTTCTTCCTCAAGGAAAAAAATAGCATTAAAACCCAAGGACAGGTTAAAGGGCAGAGGAAATTGATATGACTTGAGCCATGAGTGTTCCCCAGATGGTGGGGGTAGAGTTAAACAGAGGAAGGCAGTGGGCCATTCGACAGGTCAGGAAGTCAAGTTGAAGTTATCAAGGTCATCTGCTGCATGATTGCTGTGGGCAAATCCTCTCCACCGCCCATCAACTCCAGAAAGGCTACTGTGCACAGTGATGTAGTCCAGGCAGCTCTGGCAGAACTTTCATAAGGGCTGACAGCTTGACAGGCAGATGGCCTGCATATTGATGGCACAGACACCCAGCCCTGCCGCCTCACTGGTCAACTGTCAGTACTTTTAGAAAGGACACCAAATATCTCTTAGGGGAAGAGAGGAAGGAAGAAAGGAAGGCATGCCTTTCTCTGCAAAACACAGAATTTACTTAGCTCTGGCCTTCTGCTTCCCTTTAATGCCAGTCAGATTTAGGATCTCCTGCTGGAATGGCCTTGGCCTAGGGCTGTCTTATAACCTACACACTGTTATGGTTTGCTGAACATCTGACCAGTCATCCCGTGAGTGGTCCAGCCCTGGTCTCTTCCTGCCTTCTCCTAGCTGATTCAGGCAGGCCTAAGAAACTTGAACTTCTCTGTGAACTTCTGGCCCACATTAATGAGCTGTGTTCTTCTAGTCTGCCACACTTCACCCACCTGCCTAAGCAAGGAACCCTCAGGATCCTAAGACACATTCTCCATCTGACTTGTTCAGTCATACCTGGTAGCTAAGAGACTGTAAACACAGATTAGAAACAAGTGTTTGTTGAAAAAATGAATGAATGAGCAAATGAAGGAACAAAGGTATATTCCTGTGATATTTAACTATGAAAAGCTCCAGGAATCTTGAATTATCCATCTCACAATAACCAGAGCTAGATGAAATATCACCTCTTTGAACTTGGGCTTTGTCTATAGTTTTTATGGCATTTGCCACTTGGATTTATTATAGTTATTTTTAACTTAGTAATGAGCTCTTAGGGCAGAACCTGTGCTTGCTTCACTTTTATATCACTCATTCAACACATGTTTATTGAAAACTAAGTGTTCTAAGAGTTTTATAGAATAAAGAGATAAATCAGGCCAGTACTGTTTCCTCCCCTGTGCATGCTGGTGGTGGGGAGGGGAAGGAGAGAAAGTGTGCCTGGATTGAAAGGTGTGGGAATGAGTGAAAGCGGATCAGAAAGTCATAATAGCATCTCATGTTGGTTGAAAGCTTGCTGTGCAATAAATACCTTAATAAATGATTTACTTATAAAGCCCCTAGCAAACAGGCACTGGTATTATGCCCATTTCACAGATGAAGAAATGAACACAGGCTCATAAAGGTTAAGTGATTAGCAAGACAAAGATTCAGAAGGACTTTTATGACTAGAATTAATTTCTCTCTCATCACACAACACACACATGCATGCGTACACACACACACACACACATTTTGAGCCAAATGTATACTTTACTGACAATACTTCTGTCTTTAGTCTTACATGTATAACTACTTTATTTGATGAACTGGGCTTGATAAAAATGCAAGCAAAAGGGTAAATGACTTCCTTCTTACATAATCTTTGCAAGATCATTTTGCATTGGTCTTCTGTATCCCTATGATAAAATTGCAGGGATGTCTTAGGGCTATTTAAACTCCTTATGACAATAAAAGCAGTCTCAATTAAGTAATTAAAACATCCAGCATACAAGCTTCATCCAATCTGAGGAATCTCTGTAGGCCAAAGTGTAGTCTCTTTTAGGCTTGAAGCTTGAAGCAAGGCTATGTGTATGAGTGGATTCTTCTCACTTTCCCCACCCCTTGCCCAGGGTGAGTAGGAATGAGAAGGAAGAAACAAGTTTTCATGGAAGGGACAGTGGCACCAGGTCAAGTACATGAAGATGTAGAATTGTTAGACTTTCACTATTAGGCTTGTTTTGTTTCAGCATTTTAAATCTCCTGCTGAGACCGCTGACTGAGTCTCCCTTGGTAGAAGTGAAGTGTCTTGCTCTCAGGACTGCCTAGGACTTCCAAAAAAGTCATGTGGCTCCTAATGTAGGGGTTTTCCCTTTCCCAGCCTTGCTCCCCTGTGGAGCACATGTTTGGGATCTGGGAGATCACTCCTTTTATATCAGGAGAAGGGTGGTCACCCCCAAGAGCCTCCTTGCACCAGTCCTTGGGTTTCCCAGGTCCTGGAGGACTCCTGAGAGATGCTCTCAGAAGCCCCATTCAAATTTGTCATCTGCTTCATACTTGCAGACCTCCCTCCTAGCCTCTTCACCTATCACTGCTCCTACAGGTGGCTGTGAGTGATCCCCACCCATAGATGAGGCTGATTCAGAATCCCCTTAGCAGGTCCTGCATAGGTGGTGAGAACTCTCCACTGAGACAAAGTTGCTTGGCTTCTGTCGTGTTGTTCTCAGCTTATCATATCAGGCCTTGCGGGAGCTAGCTGAGTTACAGGCCTGTATGTGAGACACCCCCGCACATATTTAGCCATTAGCAACAGCACTGTCTCACTCCTGCAAGTGTGTGCCAGGGAAGCAATAGGCATTTCCCTTTTGCTACCATGGTTCAGATTCTTAGTATTTGTTCTTTGCCCTACGTCCATGGGTTGCAAAGGTTCTTCTAGCACCCTGACTCTGTCCCCTGCCTCAGTAACATGTTAGGCTAGAATGAGAGTCAGCTGTTGGACATTAGTCAGGTTGGTGAGGAAAGGGTTCCCAATTTGTGGTTCTAGATTTGGAAAGGTAGAGAGAAGTAAGAAAGAAGGTGAATGCTGTGACCACAGCTGTTAGGGAAGAAGATTATCAGAGGCATAATAGTGCAACATGACCTTAACAGCTATCTTTATGAAATATTTACTGGCAGGACATTACTCATAACACGTAACATGCAATAAATTATTTCACTGCTGCTCCTAGAAGGTGTTGTTATAGTTTGGATCTGAAATGTCCTCCAAAGTCTCATGTGTTGAAGGCTTGGTCCCCAGTGCAGCATGCTCTGAGGAGGGGCTTTTAGGAATGATGGATCATGAGGTGGATTAATCCACCGGTGCCTTCGTAATTTGGATGGAGTATGTGGAGATGGTGGAACTGTAGGAGGCGGGACCTATATCTCTCTCTGGTCCCCTTCCTGTCTTGCTATCTCCCCGCTTCCATATCGCCGTGCTTTTCTCGGGCTCAAAGGAATGAGGCCAAATGACCATAGACAAACCTCTGAAACCATCGGTCAAAATTAACAATCCCTTCTCTGTGGTACTCAGGTATTTTGTTAACAAAACTGATTGGCAGGTGCCTACTATTAGCTCCAATTTGCAAATGAGAACATTGAGGCAGAAAGTCTATCTAATTTTCCCAAAGTCACATAGACTGTAAGTGGAGAACAGGTGGTCTTCCCAATCCCCACACTCAGAACACCTCATTCATCTGCATCTCATAGATAAGTGAGAATTCAGAGGTGGGCTCTGGAAGGCCTCTTATATGTAGTAATGGATTATTCTTTCCATTCTTGGTAAACTGTGGCCCGTTTTTGTATGGGCTTTGATCTAAGATTGTTTTGTGTAATTTTCATGGATTGTAAAGATGATAAATAGATGATAGACAGATAATAGGGACAGAGATAGAGACAAAATTTTATATGATTATTTATATATAAAATAGCAACAGAGACAGTTTGGGTATAGAGCCTGCAAAGCCTAAGTGTTTGTTATGTGTCCCTTTATGACAAGTTTGCCTTCACATGGTATGGCAATAGTTCTCAGTATAACATTCTGAGTTGCTGGGATCTATGAGGATCTTAAAGAGCATCAAAAAGGCAGTGGCAGGCTGCAGACAGAGCAGGTGCTTGGTGTATGCAAGGCCCTGAGCTCAATTCCCAGCACCAAAAAATAAAATAAATTAAATTAAATTAAAAAGAGGCAGTAGAAGGTGGAGGCTGCCAAGAATTTCCCTGAGTTTCCCTCTCCAAATCCCATAAAAAGAACAATTCTGTATTCTTAAATTTTATTTGGGTTCTGAATTAATATTTTTCTTTAGAGGATTCTATAACACACACACACACACACATACACACACAAACACACACACACAAAGACTGAAAAACAACAGTATGGTTATAAGAAGTCATTACAGTTCCACAGTTAGGAAACTGGTCAGCAGAGCAAAGATAGAGGGTTGCAGGATTTTTCAGGACCAATCATAGGAAGAGAAGCTCAAAAAGATGGGGAAAAACAGTTAGTAAGTATTCAGAATCATCCTAGAGCTGATGATGGAGGTTTAGGTGGGTGATGTGGAGAGCATTATACAGGAAGAATCATCACGGCCTTCATAAATAACTGCACATGGAGAAACAAAACTCTCAAGCATAGTACAAAGCTTTCACATGGGGGTGTACAAAGAAAAAGAATTCCATTGATGGAATATAATAGTGGAATCTTATATGAATAACATCAGAGGGAAGACTTAGTTTGGATGAAAAGAAGTTGAAACAAATGTCATATATGCAGCTCTTTGTTGTAGACCATAAGAAAAGATCATGAGGGTTGTCCTTGCTATTACCCAATCTGAGAATCAAAGGACAAGGAAGTGAGCCATGGAACACTAACCTTTCTATTCAAAACCCAGGTGCTACCAGGTGTAGTGGTACACACCTATAATCCCAGTACTTTTGGAGGCTGAGGCAGGAAGATCACAAGTTCAAAGCCAGTCTCAGCAATTTAGCGAGGCCCTAAGCAACTTAGCAAGACTATTCTCAAAATAAAAAATAAAAAGGGACTGGAGATTTGATTTGGTGGTTATGCACCCTTGGGTTCAATCCCTGGTATGAGAGAGACAGAGAAAGAGAGAGAGAGAGAGAGAGAGAGAGAGAGACCAAACCCAGAGACATTGGCAGGCTGTAATTGTTTCCCTCTCGTTCTCCTTTTGAGGAGGAAAACCTGGGGTTTGGGCTTCACAGCTTTCTTTCATCTCTTTTTCTGTTTCAATAGATATTTCGTCAACAGATAGAAGCAGCAATGACAAGGAGATCAGATGTTTAATCTGCAAAGCTGGAATCATGTTCAGTGTGTTTTCATCTTTTCCCTCCTGTCCCAGGAAAAGGAACCTCAGAACTTGGTCTTTCCTTCAGAGATGATCATGAGCAGCAATGGGTGTCTGGTACCGAATTCAACCTCTAGGAAAGAATACAAACCTTCAGCCACAAGACTTTAATTCTCTCCCATTCCTTTTAGATCCCTGCCTGTGTCAGCAGGGTGCCATTACAACAAGGGGGCTTTATTACATCTTATCCAACAGTTGGCAAGTTCTGAATCTTAAAGAGCACTGTTTTGTACTACAAAGATTAGAGTGCTCCGTAGAATACTAAAAGGGAAAGGGAAAAAAAACGAAGTCATCAAGAAAAGTTTTTAAAAACCCTCTGTGTGTATGCTTATTTGAACAGCCTGTGTTATGCGCTTGGAATTTACTTTAATTATTAACATTGAAGAAAAATGTACCTTTTAAGCATAGCAACTTCAAAAGGTAAATAGTCACTAGAGTTCAGGTACCTTTCCCTTAAAGTGCTGTCATAATAGCAGTTGCAGCCATGCAGCTATTTTGGTGACTTGGTTATTATAGAAGTTATTTATTTGTTCTGATTTGTTTTCACTCAATCACAAAATGCTTTATAAGGCAAAAATAATAATAATCAATAAAGCTTTTAGCTGATCAGTGCAAACTGAGATACAAATTATGACTTAGCCAAAGGTCATTCTGTCAATCTTCAAGAACGCTCTGATCTCTACAATCACCTATGACTGAGGATCTGGCTTCTAAGGAAAGAATGAAAGAAGAGATGTGTGTGGCAGCTTGCTAAATGACTAATATCTGAGACATGCCAAGGATACCAGGGCCAGGAGGAAAAGGATTAATTAGTGAGACTCAAAAGAAGGAGGATGCAAAGATCAGGTAGAAACTGCAGAATCCATTCTATTCAACCTATGAACTTGGATGTCCACTAAATGGCCTGTGGTCCCCCAAAGCAGTCTCCATCAGTGTGATTTAAACCTAAACTGAAGCACACACCAGTCCTCTTTCCCAGAGGCATGGGAATGATACAGTAGTTATTTGCCATTTTCACGTCACATCTGTAGCACTGGGTGGCTGGAGATACACTTCTGGTTGTGAAACAATGGTTCAGAGGTCAGAGAAACAGAATCAGTGAACACTGACCTCTCCAAAGAGGTCATCATTCGTTTCCAGCTGTGGAGTAATTATTTTCCCATCCAGTTCATATCCGGGCAGGTTTCCTTGCACTTCTTAAATATCCGTTTTCACCTAGACTGCCCTTCACCTTGTTACCCTTAGCTGAAGAGTTTCTTTTCAACTGTAGTCTCATGACCTTGTCTCTGTCAATTAAATTCGATCTGTATTTTCAAGGGTAACCTACATAGGAGAACATTAACAGGTACACTAAAAAATTCCTGCAGTTTACCAAGAGACTTGTCGCCAGGAAATCACCTGTTAGATTCCCTTGGGAGGCATACTCGTTTATAGACAAAGAGGATGCACTCAAAATATTTTGGTGTTTCGTCTGTGATTTAGTTATTGACAGATAATTTTGAAAATGGCAAAAGAATGGAGAAGAAAACATGAGATGTGTACATCACTGAGCATTTATTCACTAATTCATTCAACAAATATTTGTTGAAGTTGGACACTCAACATGCTTGTTCAAGCTTGTTCCTTGGTGAGGTTGATTCTTCATATTTTCAGTAGAAGCAGTTATCTAAGGAATTTGGGCCTAATCAATTGACAATTTCAGCTAAGCATACTCTGTACACTTTCTGTCTTGCTTTAGGTTTTACAGAAGTGCCTTAAAGAATTCTAGGCCCAGATTCCCTTCCAATATCACACACACAACCTAATTTCAGCCCTCTAATTCATAATAGTGTAATTTAATTAATGTCATCACTACTATAGTCATGTGGATAAATAGTTACAAGCAAACACAGAGTATCTTGTTCTGAATGCAGACCCTTGCAGATTTTATAATCCCAGGGATTTACAGTCTATTCTTATCTAGAAGCTTCAAGAGGTAAGTGTTAAGAAGCTACAGAGCTGACCAGACCTGAAAAACAGTGTTCTTCTATAGAATCAGTTATTTTTGATTATGGGAAATATACTCTCTTCCTCTCTAATAACAAACAGGAAAATAGCTATTTTCTGTTTCGCCCATAGGGATCTCTGCGTACAAATAATTCAAACAAAACTAAACTTTCAAACTTCATGCTTTCCCAAGGGAATCATCTTTTATTAGAAATAGTCACTTCAAAGGTTTGAATAAATGTGAGGATTTTTTTAAACACTGGAAGCAATTTACATTTTTGTGTGTACATTCGCTAAATGATTCTGATCAGATTCAGGGAATTCATCCTGCCAGAAATGTTATGAAAGTGTGAAACTTCATAGCTCAGTGATTTCAACCAATTAGTGACAGGAATTGGCTGGGTGTTCAAAATCCCCAAATAAACTTTGGATCAGATAAATTTCTGACCCAAACTAAGTGAAAGTGGGAGTTTGTATTTATTTGGAGTCTCTCATCCAGGAATATCAAAGTCTTTTAAAACATCCTAGTCAGATTAGTCTGACAAATGTCATTTACAACAATAATAACCCGACATTTTCTTTAGCACCTTACCCAAGTTTACAAAATACTTTCTCATCCAGTATATTTTATTTATGTTCTCTTTTTAACAATTCTATGAGTTTGATCTTGTTATTCTTCTCATTTTAAGATCAGAACGCTATAGATCAGGTCCAACAAAAATTGTATAGTTAAAACAGGATCTTGAAGACAGATTGTATTTTAATATATTGGAATCTATTCTAAGCTGTTTGGGCCTGAAATTCTCAGACGGTTTTATATCAAGCAGTGTGGGGACAGTAATAGTGATGGTAAAGGAAACCTAAATTATCCCAAATGACAGCATATGCATTACAAATATCCTAGATTAATAGTGACTTTTATATGTCCCTTGATACTAAGCTGAACTACATCAATAAAAGACTTAAATCAAACTGCTAACTAGTCCTGTCTTAGTGACCATTAAAATCATGTAATGTGAACGAACTAGCAAAGACCTGAGAATGAGTTAGTATCTAGGGATGATTGTCATGGGTCTGTCTGGTATTGCTATGCTATTGTTATTGATTAGCATCCTTTCTGAAGGATGAATATTTGCAATGAGCAATTAAATGATGTTTTCTATAAGTCTGAATTTAAATTAGACAGTTTCTGATACTTCAGCTCATAAAAATACTTGCAACAAACCCTATTTATAATAATCATCAGCTAATTTTTTTCTTTTTTATATACAACTTTAAAAATTGTAAAATTTGTGATGGTGAAGTTCTAAGATACAGATTGTAACTATAGGGACACACTAGGAAAAAGCAAAACCAGCTATATTTAGATGAGGGAGTAGCAATAGGTAACTCATACTTGGGGCAATTTTAATCTATTATGTGGCCATTGTAAGAGAATTTTTATTTTTTTAATCTGCTTATCTTCCATTTGGGCTTTATTCGCCTTTGAGGAGGCCTTTCTCTTAGCATAGTCTTGCATGATACACAGCAGATGCCAATGAAACAGGATATCTCTCAGTCCTAGAAATACTTAGGAAGTCATCAATTCCTCACAGGGACTGGAATCATTGATTCCCTCCTGGGAAATGCCTTTGGAAAGAATGATCTCAGAGGAATTTAGAAGCATTAGTTCTGTCAGCAAGCCCAGAAAGGAAAAGTAAAGACAAATTCTATTCTCAATTCAACTCAGTTCTGCAAGTATTTATGGAGTCTAAGACAGTCTGCATGATAAAAGTAGAAGGTAGTCCTGTCCTCAAGGAGTTTACCATCTCAGAGTGGGGGAAAGGCAGGCTGAGTCCTGAAAGTACTCTTCCTCTCGGATCTTATTTTCTTTTGAGTGAAGAAAGAATATCTAGCTCTAAATTGTTGTCAGGATCAAATAATATAATCCTTCTGAGCCACTTAGATGCAGTGGGAACTCAAGTGAAGGCAGTCATCATCACATAGCCATTAATTATTATTGCTTTACTGACTTGCTGAATCCTTATGCAGGCAAGAATACTACCATATTCACATGGACCCAAGTGGGTTGGTGATGTGATGATTATAATATGCTTCCTGGCTTAAACTTTGGTGATGAGCTAAGGAAGAAATTTGTTTAAACTAGTCACAAGTAGATCCGTGCACCAAGGACGATCAAGATACATACTTAAGTATTTGGGAAAGAGGTCAACCTAGTCCTGAAATTTTCCAACTATTCTCTGTCTAATCTTTCTTCTGCCCTATTTCATAAGAGTTTGTCAGCTCCTTTTTATTATGCATTCTTTCCTAGCATTACAAACACAAATAACCAAAACACAATGGTATTTTAACAGTATTCTTCATTTCCCAGTACTTCACCAGCTCCCTCCCCTGCCTCTCTCCTCTCTCTCTCTTCCTTTCTCCTCCCCACCCCAAACACAAACACGCACACGCACACACACAGACACACACACACACACACACCCTGCCTAAAAAAGGGCAGAAAGATCTGAATTTACTTTTCACTTTGAAGTTCTTTTAATGAATTGGTGGAGTGCCTACATATGAATCAAATTTTCTAATAAATAAAGCTAATGAAAAATGAGGTTTAAAAAGAGTCTATTGTCTTGGGACAAATGACACGGAGAAGAGACTTAAAATCCAACAAGTTTAAAGCTTTAATAAACTACTCATTAAAATCTGTTTATTTCTCCTACCTTAACAAACATGATTCATAGTGACCTGAAAGGCTAGATTTGAGTTTAGGATTACAGCACTCTTCTGGGTTCTGTGTCACAACCTAGCAGTAAAGAGTGAACTGGCACCTAGCCCATACCTCTTCTCTTCATACCTTTGGCACTGATCTACAATGCATACACAAGGCTGTGAACCCCAATCTTGCACACTCAAGTTCTATCTATACCCATGGCCAACAGCCACCCACGGTCAACTACAAGCCTAGTACATGCACATCAGTGTCAGGGCACATCTCCCAAAGACAGAGCAGGGAAGATGCCCTCTTGGGTGCCATAAGTGAGCTAAGAGACATATGGGTGAAGAATTTGGGGATCCAGGGCACCCACAGAATGATCTAGAAAAGGATGCAGGCTCAGGGTAAGCTCTGTCCCTTTGTCACACAGACTCTTTCCTTAGAAAGTAGTTCATGGATGAGCATCAACCACATCATGTAAGTGATTTAGAATTTGCATTTTAATAATATTTCCAGCTGAACTGAAAGCACAGTGATGGTCAAGTGCTCTGCTAAAATGCAAAGCCCAGCAGAGGCATGTCTCGCTAGTCTAAGGGCACAGCACAGTCACTGGTCACAGTTGCATACCCTTCTGCTATACAAAATACAAGATTCTTCTGGGATTTTTCCCTTGTTTCCTGACCACCCCTTGATATTAGTTGCTAGTAAGTGATCTCTCTGATTTCAGCTGTGAGTCATTCAGCCCCAAATGAGACTACTCAGTTATTTTAAGTCCGTTTCCTGCCTGTTGAATGGATGTGGGGTAGTCTCAGAGATGTGCCCAATAAATACCATTTCAATATAAAAGAGCATGCTCTCTTTGCTATGATTTCTGTGAGCCCAATACAAAAGAGGTCAAGAAATTCAAAGACAATCAAAGCATTTTAAATTGGGAATCAGTTCCCATATTGGTTTACAAATGAAGGCTTATTTCTTTCCTATTTAATTCCTTTTAGTAGGTGCAGGTAGATGGACCCACTTTATTCCAAAATATCCTTGAGTCATAGCCCCTGGACTCTGGTTCCTGAAAACATTACAACATTGATCAGGGCTATGATTCTGCACTTAAAGGGTGTCTATTATTGCAGGACCCTGCTGCTAGGCAACATTAAAAGTGCTAGAGGGACTTTAAGAGGATATTAAATGGCCCTAAGATATGAAACAGTTCCTCTGGCTGCCATCATTTGGATGCACACATCCCTGGAAACACCCACTAGGTGTTTCCCCTAGTGGGCAAAACACCCACTAGGAAGAGACATAGGACTTCTAAGATTGCTTTCTGGACAGGTTTCTTCCCACCTATTGAATGCTTGTTGCTGCTGTTTTTGGAAGGATCAAAAGGTATTGACCTCAGGTCTTTGAACGTTATCATCTTCTGCAGTGTTATCTCTTCAGCCCAGAAGAGGCAGAAAAGTTTTTTTTTGTAGCATTTCAAAATCATCATCTTTAATAAGAACTACATGTACACATGCTCCCAATAATACAGGATTCGTCATCTTCATTTTCTAATTCATAACCAAATAGAGACATTTGGGAGGTTGAGTCTTTGTTTTGATATTTAGAGTGGGAAGATATGTTCCAGAAGGTCCATTTTTAGGAAAATGACTAATTATTTGCTTAGAGTCATTACTAATAGAATAGGTTGACATGAAGTGGAAAGCAAAAAAATTATCAAGAGAATTTATAATTCAGCCCAAATGTGCATAATAGTTAATGCCTTAGGATCCTAACCCACCACATCAGTGGTTCTCAAAACAGGTCCTTAGAGCAGCAGCAACACCACTCAAACCCTACTCCTTGTACCAGGTCAACATCTCTGGGGGCAGGGAACAGCAATCAGATAATTTAAATGCACAATAAATTGGGGATTTCTTTAAATCATTGGTTCTCAGTCCTATATGCTCATTAGAATTACCTGGGGTGCACTTAACAAATACCAGTGCTGGGCTGGAGTGATGGATCAGTGGTTACAGTGCTTGCTTGGCATGCATGAACACCCAGCTTCAAACCCCAGCACCACATACACAACTAAGTGTCAGAAAAACAAACTCCTGATGAAAAAATAAAGTTGATTCTCTCTCTCTCTCTCTCTCTCTCTCTCTTTCTCTCTCTTTCTCTTTAAAAAAAAAAATACCAGTGCTGGGACCCACTTAGACCAATCAAAAAAAAAAAAAAAAAACAGAGTCTGTGGGGGGGTGATGCTTGAGTTTCTCAGTAATTTTTAAAGCTCCCCAGGGGGTTCTACTATGCAGATAGTGGTTGAGAACCCCTATGTTGAATAATTGGAGTTAGATAGATCCAGTTCTCATTTACTTCTAAGTAAACTGCCATCAGTGAATCAGTAGACCATTTACAAACAGGTGCATGTTGTCAAAGGTCTCTGCCACCAAGGTATGGTCACAAAAGCAACCT
Organism: Aplodontia rufa; assembly: GCA_004027875.1. Lineage (NCBI taxonomy): Eukaryota > Metazoa > Chordata > Mammalia > Rodentia > Aplodontiidae > Aplodontia > Aplodontia rufa. The sequence continues at coordinate 18,564 of PVKS010008761.1, forward strand.
GAGATATAGGCATAACCTAACTCAAAACCCCTGTGCTCTGGGTTACCAAGCATCATTTGCAGAGCTACAATTATTTCAACCATGGTTAAAAATGAGAAGGGAATTAAATTAGCTTGCAATCTTTTTACATGTTTCTAGAGAACATGTCACCTGTCACTCGGAATGAGATGTGCTTCTCCCTTTCTCAGGATGTGGTATAATGAGGTCTCTCTCTGAGCTCTGAATGCAGAAATGTATTTATGGCACAAAAAGAGATTTATGTATTTTCTAAAAATCCTGGCAGCCAATAATAGCCTTGACTGACTCTCTAGGGCTCCAAATGCAACTAGATTGTATTTGGATATAAATCTGGATGCATTGTAATCTTAGCCTTGTTTCTCTCCATTAAAGGCCAGATGGGGCAAAGGGGTTTGGCAGGGGAAAGTAATAAAATTATTGATAAAATGCATAAAAATAAAATACTAAGCCAAGGAAGACCATTTCAGTATACTCTGTGCAAATTTTCAGATATATGTGTGAGTCCCATCCTGGTGACTATGCTAATGAATTCTGAGATAACAAGAATTCTATACAATCACAGTTTGATGGTAACTTATTTTTCCCCTTTAATGTCATAGAAAGTTGTAAAGAAAATAAATTCAGTAAAAGGATATGTCCCAGGGTAAGGAACAGATACCAAAATTGTTTAACATCTGCCATCTGATATTTCCCCTCACCTCTATCATGTTATTACTCAACCAAGTATTAATAAGAGAATAAAAAGTTGGATCTAACATGCTTCATACCTGGGTCTGTACTAGATTGGATGATCCTGGTTGTAAAAAAGACTTCGAGTAAAGTGGGTGGCAAACAGTTTTAGAATCACTCTGGCTCCAGTTGTAGCATAAGTTCCACCAGTTAAATATCATAAGTGCTAAAAAAGAACTTAAAAGGAGTTAATACAAAGCAAAATATATCAAAATGCACTATATAAGTAGCACAATCACTATAACTTAAATGAGGGAGATACCCTGGGAGTGATTGGAATTTGAGTGAGGGCCTAAAAACAACACAAGAAAGCCCCAGTCTAGTGAACCTCACCCCCGCTCCAGATCAAAGCTTTCTTGGAAATAACTTCTTTTTAAAACATAGCATCCTTGGGGCTGAATCGGTGGCTCAGCAGTTACAGTGCTTGCCTGGCATGAGTCAGTACACATGTTCAAACCCCAGCATCATGTACCCAATAAAGTTTCTGAGCAGCAAAGGCCACCTGAAAAACTAAGTAAAATTCATTCTGTTTTCCTCTCTCTCTCTCTTTAAAAAAATTAGCATCCTGTATTATTTCATCTTGATAAATTATATTCATCACCTCTTAGCTGAAATCAGCTACAGATTCTTAACCACATGCAGGAGGACATCAACAAGAGACCACATCTGTGGAAGCCAGACCACAGAAAACCAAGTGCCCTTGTAAATGCCCTGGCTGAGGGTGGCAGATCAGCACTCCTATAAATCCCTATCCTTGTGGATAATAGTGACCTATATTAATTTTGGTCACAACCATTTGGGGACTTGATTTAAAAAAAAATTGTCCTATAGAGCAAAATCAAGAGTAGCACAAATGCCCTAAAGACATTTTTTTCCGACTAAATTATATGCATTTATTTTTCACCATGGGGGTCAGAATCGAAAAGCTAACAGGCTCCAGAGGGACAGTGCATGCTAATTCCACTTGTGGTAAAGGTCCTTTAAAATGCCACTCATGCCCGAAGCACTGATGAGTTTGCGAGTTTCCAGCCATGAGGTGCGCTGCGCACACTCCCATTGGAACCCATTAGAAAGCCTATAGATAGATGGGTGCTAAACAGCCACACATGCATGCATGCCATTCAAAAGTTTTAAAAAATTACTAAGCAATTACACAGATTTCCCAGCTCTAACAACAAGGCTAATGGCATCCCATTTGCAATCAAGTACAGTAGATTAGTATGGCACAAAGAGAGCTAAACTGTTTAGCATCAGGCTCAAAGCACCCATAGAAATTTCATTCAACTGCAATTTATAGAAAATGATGGGGAGGGGTTGTGTTTTATGCCACACATACTGCATATCACACTCAACCATTGTAGGTGCAGATCGTACTCAATCCCCTCCCAACGTGAATACACCAAAAGCCACTTCAATGCACTCCCCACCAGTCCATGGAATATCCAGACTCTAAAACACCCTTTTTGGTTGTTTATAAGGAAGCAGAGACCATTATGCTGGAATCAAGCTTAGTTTTCTGACTTCCATTTTATAGATAAGGAAACTGAGATTTCCCAATCCATGCTGTAATGCATACACGCACATGTTAAGGCACACATGCTTGCACATGCACACACGCCGTTCTAGGATTAGCAACTATCTTGTTATACCCAAGTCTGTCTCAGTTTTAGCACTGAAAGTTGCATGTCCTGGAAATCTGTCAGACCTAGGCAAACCAGGAAACTTGGTCATCCAAAAGACACACACCTGCAATGAAAACTAACAAAAAATTGAAAAGACTGAGTACCATCAGAGTTTCTTACAAGTGTTATCTAACAAAATTCTCTTTGTGGGAAAGTTAACCCAACCACTCATCTTAGGTTCTTCTTAGAATCAAAAGCACAAAGTATAGACACCGTCTGGGTTTCTACCTGTTCTTGCAAAAACAAGAGCACTGCAGTGCTTACCACAGTTATAATTAATGAGCTATTTTCACAATTGCTTGTTTCGTACTTGTCACTTGCTGTTGTAACCTTCTCATCAGAGCAAGGCTGTGGTCACAGCTCTTCTTACTGTTTTATGCCTGGAACAGTGCCTGGACAATAACAGGCAGTCCATAAATATTTGTTGAACCAAAGGAATAAATTAAGTAGAAAAGTCTGTGGGTGTTGTGGTATGGTGTGGTGGAATATTTAAATAGAGTCACCTTAGTGAAGCATCCCTTATCTCTACGAACAGGAAACCCAGAGAATACACAGTTGCTGCTTCACAAGCAAAGATGGACCCTGTTGCACTTTTAAATCCCAATTCAATCTTTGTGCACTGTGTTAGTCCACTTTTCATTGCTACAGCCAAGTACCTAGGACTAGGCAAAGTATAAAAAAAAAAGATATTTATTTAGCTCTGGGTTTTGGAGGCTTAAGGATATGGCACTGGCATCTGCTTGGCTCTGGTCCAGGCCCTTTGCAAGCATCACATCATGGTGGAAGGCACCATGGTGGAAGTGCATGTGAAAGAGAGAGAGATAGATCACATGGCAAGACAGGAAGAAAGAATTAAGGGATGTGCCTAGCTCTCTCTTTCATAACAACTTGCTCTCCCAAGAACTAACTCAGAGTCCCATAAGAATTACTTTAATCCTTTCTAAGAGCAATGAAACCTGGTGGGTGCCCACCAGGTTCCATCACATTCCAACTTTGCTACATGAAGGACCAAGTTCCCAACATAGGTACTTGGAGGAGACTTCAAAGCATATACAAGCCATAGCACCACAAATGCCAGCATTGCTTCCAACAATAATAAAAGTTATAGGAAGAAAGTTTAGTGTTTTCTATATGACAATACAGTATAAGATAGAACCTTTAACCAGTCTCTTTGCTTTGGTGAAGGAAAATTACCTGACCCCACTGGTTTAGCAAAATAGCTAAAGTTTCATAATATGACACAAATTTTGCATTTGGCACAGCCCCTCCTTTCATCCCTTCTCCAAGAAACCTCAGCACCCAGGGCAGCCTCTCCATTCTATTTCTCCCCTCGTCTGTTTAATTTCCTCCTGCAAGACCAGCTGCAGCTCAGTTGTGGACTATGTAATTCAATAGATTTGCAGATATGTCTTGAGTCAATTTTAATTCTATTTAAAGGACAGTCGATAGAGTCATCTCTGGGGCTTTCTGAGATGAATTTCATATTCCATACACTGTACAAAGTGGAAGGGAGAAATGTACTTCTCTTTAAAGATATAACGAGTTAGGTTTCTAAAATGTTCTGTGTCCCACTTCTCCATTTCAACAAGATTTAGGCTCAAGCTTGGGAGATTACTTAGGAGACTTGAATGGCAAAGGAGATACATATTTTATAGAGAAAGCTGTAGACCACACCAACCATGGTCTCTTGATTTTGCCAAAATGGAACTGACAGTCACAGTCCTCAGGGATTCTTATCCCTGGCCTTTCCCTTTGTTTATATTAGCCCCGTCTAACTAGAAGCCATCCCTTGCCTTTCCATCTGTTTTCATCCCTTTATGAAAACCAAGACCATGGAGCTTCATGATCCAGCTCAAATGTCACACACCATGAGGTCTTCTGTTCCTTCTTCCCGCTCATCCCCACTCCCACATTCAAAGGAATCCCCCCTTAATATTACTTCTCTTGGGACACTGATCATGTTTTATCTCTTATTTTTGCTAATGAATTCGTTTTCTTTATTTTCGTAGCTCAGCTCCAAATTCCTTAAACACAAGGCTTTTTTATCTGATTTATTTTGAGGCCCAGTGTTTTGGTTGTTTTGTTGGTTTGGTATTCTAATAATACATAACTAATAGGCCCAAAGTTTCACTGGCTCACAATAACCATGCTGATTTTCCTCACTTATGGAACTGGCACTGAGCTGGAGAAGATGTTAACATGGGACTCAGGCTGAAGAAGCAGCAGTTACCTGGGGGCAAGCTCTTCCTGTGGTCACCAGCAGAGAAACAAGAGGTTAGGCCAAGCCATTCCAGTATATTCAAAGTTTCTGCCCTTTCTCATCCTACACTATTGGGTGTGTCACATGGCCAAGTCCAAAGTTATAGGGAGAGGTGGTATAGTCAATAATGCAAAGTCACATTCAAGCATAACTGAGTTCTATATACTATATCCCTGCAGTCTTCCAGCTCCTTAGGGTGTCTGAACTTCTAGGAAGTGCGGTGGAAGCCATAATTACCCCCAAGAAGCTAAAGCATGCTGCCCACTGCCTGTCCCTGGCCCAGCACAATTCTGGAAGTTGTTTGAGAGTTCGTCACTTAAGCAAACAGGCAGGGTCAAGTAAGTCACTGTGCATGCAGCACAGTCTAGCTCTTGGTATTTCTCTAGGCTGGTGTGCATGCACACATGGAGGGGAAAGAAGATAGCCACTGCTGAAATCTAGTTGAAAAGTTTTGGGGAAAGTAATTCATTTCAAGACATCAGTACTAGCAAGAGAATTGCCACTGGCCTTTATTACCAGAGTTCTTGAGATGAAAACAAGATCTTTGCTACTTAAGATTTTCATCCACCCCTGCTGTTTTTTCCCACCTGAAGTGCTAATCCTCTGCTGGCCACATCATAACTGCCTCTGTGGCAGGATGCACTGCCGTCTGCAAATACCCACTTGTGGGTTCAGGTGGTGAATGACCAGCAGGTGTGTCTGAATCAGACAAACAACTATAATCCTGATTTCTCTGGGATTATCAAAAATAAAAACAGGGAAAGGAAAACAGATGCTGTAAGATGGTCCTCTTATATCTACTTGACTTAGCCAAGTTCAAAGTGTTCTCCCTACATTAACACATGAATACAAATACCCTTGCCAAAAAAAAAAAAAAAAAACAAAGGTGGAAAGAAGGTTTGCACACACCCACTCTTCCTCAAAGGATGAGAAAGAGGAGCCCAGAACAGGCAAGTCCTGGTGGAATGGTCAACAGGAATTCAACGACTGAGTAAAGTCTGTCATGCTCTAAGGCCGGTTCCCCAAGACACCGGGCTTGTCATCAGACCTCACTCTGGAAAGTGTTATTATTAAAGCACTTATTCTGCTATTGGATTTCATTCCAGTCAGTGTTCAAGTAGGTTTTTAATTGTACAATAAAGTCCATTTGTTTGATGCATGGTCCCAGCTTTCTAAATTGTGTCTGCTCCTGTACACTCTAATCCACACTGCTCACAGCTCAGTAATTAGTCAAGTCAATCCCAGCTCTTAGTGCAAATTAACGAGGTTCTACCAGAATGGGCTTCTGAGGTTTTGATGAGACATGAGACTGCGCCTCTCTCCCTCTCCTCCTCCACTCCCATGATGTATGATCAATTTATTTAACTCAAATTGCATTTTCAATAGCCCTCTCTTTCCAGAGTCAGCATGTCTGCTGTAACTTATACTTGAGAAAGGCAGTCAGTGCCGGGGTGGTGTGACTGGAGGAAAATTGGGTAGAAATGGAAGTGTTTGCTTGTGTGCTACCTTGGATAAGCACAGTGACACTTTTCAGCAAAAACAACAATGTCAGTAGTGGCCACAGTCCTCCTTATCCAGCAACAATTATTAGGGGGACTGTGGCTTTCTGTAAGTTCACCTGATGTGATACTATTGTAATAATTAAGGTATATCACAGGGAAACCGAATCCAAGTAGATGTTTAGACAGGATGCAGTATTCCCTCATCGAATGGCTTCTTTTGAACTGCACAGAAGGCCCAAGTGAACATTTACTTCCCCATTATGCCCTGGAAATGAGTTTTGACAGTGCTAATAATAGCATCACTTTAAAACATAAAGTCATGAGAACATATTCTCCAGTGTCACCAGTATGGTATATTTGTCTCCTGCTTAATTTGCCCTCACTGTGTATTATTAGGAGTTAACACTGTAGTTTTGTTTAATAACTGGCTTCACTGCCCATGGCTGACTCCAAACTGATCACTCAGGCCTGCTGATGAAGGTCCTAATTCATCCTTATTAGAGCAATTAGAGGGAAATTGGATAACCGTGCCACTTCTTGCAAAGGTCTATGTGTAGCTGTAGCCTATCCCCCAAGAGGTTAAGCAAACGCTCACTTTAGCTGCAAGTGAAATAGATACTTTACCTGTAAGTGAGATAGGACCAAATTAATTTAGACTTCAAGAAGTTTTGAAGTGGGAGCTGGAACTCGACTTCTTTTCTCCTCCTCACTCCATTCCTCTCTCTGCGCACAGTCAGGTTAAACATTCTCTGCCATTAGAAATCAATTATGATTCTCTGCTGTATCGTACACACCGTGGTTGCGTGAGCTATACCCCGACACTCTAGCTTCAGATGCCTTTCCTCTCGCCCTTGACATCTGAATGGTAATTCGAAAATGGAAAATGTCTTAGAGGATTGTGACACATACCATCTCAGACTGGTAATATTTGTCTGATGAGAGAACAGCCATAGATGGCCTGCCTGGCTTATAACTGGAAAGATAGTATTTCTTCTGAAGGCAGATTTTTTACGCAGTCTAGAAAGGCCTGGGGGTGAAAGATAAGATTACAATGGGTTGGGAGATTAGGGACCAGAGAAAGAAGGCAAAGAATAGTTGAGATATGGAGAGAGATCTGTTATGGCAAAGTTGGTTTGGACTCAGGGAATACAGAAGAAAAAGAAGATTCATCAAAGAATCACAAAGGGGCTGGAGCAGTGGCTCAGTGGTTACAGTGCTTGTCTGGCATGCACAAGGACACAAGTTCAAACCCCAGCACCATATACACAACAAAATGTTGGAGCAACAAAATCCACATGAAAAACTAAATACAAAATTGATGTTTTCTTTCTCTCTCACACTGTCCCTCTTTCTCTTACAAAAAAAAAAAAAAAACAGTTAAAAAACTTGAATCCTTAGACCAACACTTTAATTTTTTCTGTCTTGAGTATGTCATTTAACTTCTTGGGTCTCAATTTTCTTATCTGTTCAACAAAGACCTTGTGATCTCCAAAGTTTCTGCCAACTCTATGCCAAGAATTCTTCTTTTTTTCTGCAAGAAACAATGAAATTCTTTATGTCACATCACAAGAAATCTAGAGGCAAGTGGTTATTGACCTTGGTTCAACAGTTTGAGATCATCAAGGTCAGCATCTCTGTAATTCTTTTGGACTTTTTCTCATCTAGCCTTGGATGATCACCAAGGTACATATTGCCTTTTGGGTGTGATGTCCACGTTTCCAAGCTGTCACAAAAGGACAAGCAAGGAAGCTTCCTCCTACAGCTTTGTCTTTCTTGAGAAAGAAATGACTTCCCACAAGATTTCCTCCTACTCTGTGCTTCCCCAGACTTGCACTAGGCACTCAGAGGTGCAGGAGAAGCTGAGAAGTCAAGTTCAGCCTTTCAGATTCTGGAAAAGGAGGCAAAATAAAAAAGTGTTAGGACCAGATGCCCAATCTGCAACCTGCAGTATGCGTCACGGGCTTTGAAGCTTGAAGGGAAGAACCACCTCTTGTTGCCCATCACTTTTCCTCTCTCCAACATATAGAACAAGGGAACAAGAGACATTACCACTGTTTATTATTACCCTAAGTTTGTCCCCCACTTTTGGCCATACTGGAAAGGCCATCTGTCAATAACGTGCATGCAGAAGTGACTTGTGTCAGTTGCAGATGAAAGACTTTATGAACAAATGTGTCAATTATGATGTCTTTTCATCTGCCTACTACTTTATCTAGAAATGTTCCTAATGGAGGACCTGCCACCAGTCCAGACCTGGGTATAATTATGAAATGGATCAGAGTCCCTCCTGGCACGTGGAGGACACATGCTATGAATGTGATTTGAGGAGTTGCTTGCTAAGACTGTGTAACACGTAGTACCCTAACCAAACAAGAGGTTATTGTTGAAAATAACAACTATTGTCAGGCACCAATCTAAAAGCCAGCACCTCCTGCTTTCCCTGAACGTGGCCATTCCAACTGTGCTTCTTCCTTCATTTCTGCCCTATAGCCTTAAGAGCTTCTCAAATGACCAAGGGCTACACTGGCCTTGGAGACATGATGGCAGTGAAAATTTGCTGAGATGAGTGGCTTTCGGAGCTCTGCGGCTCTGCATTGTGATGTGCGACCACATGGAGGGGTTCCTTTCAACACCTCTTTGTTAAATTTCTCTCTGGCTCCTCAAAGTGGGAAGAGAATTGGGATCTTTTCTGGGCTGCAGCACTTGAAATCATTTTCCTGCTGCAGCAAATACGATAATAATAATGGCAACAGTTTTGTAACAAAGTTTTGTAGGCACCATTATCACCATCATCATTATCACCACCACCGTCCTCAACATTATTGTTATTGTTGCGTCTAATAACATTTAACTTCTAGGGAGCACTACCAAGGGGTTGGGGACCTGCAACATATAATCTCCTCCTACTGAACATATATCTTTGAAAAACCACTGGGATAAGCAAGTCATAGAAACCCCAGGAAAGATGGCAAATTCTTACCTGTAAATGCAGAGGACGGTGGAGTAGGCTTTGGAGAAGGGTTTGATCAAGCAGGCAGGAAATTCATTCCTTACTCGTTCATGGACTCCCTCTGTGACCCTAAACAAGTGTGTTGTCTTTTAGGGTTCCAATTTCTCCAATAGTCTATTAAACATAAAGAACATCATGTACTCAGATCCTTCCTGTATTTTAATAAACCCAGGGAGACAAACATTGATCTTTAGAAAATCTACAGAGTGGTCAGTTTGCTGAAGCCAAGTCTGGGGAGTGGTCAAGAGTTTCAGAGGCACCGGTTCCTCTAAAAGGAAGAGGACCCCAGGCTTTCAGCAAGCGTTTCCTGCCCCACAGGGCCATGTCTGTGCCTGGAGCTTATTTGAAAGGAGACAAAGGAACATGAAAACTAAGCCCACTAACTACCACTAGGCTATTTACTTGCAAATGTCTGCAATCCTGTGGCTGGTGTATATTCAGGAAAATATCAGATCAGAAAGGAGACTGCTCCCAGCAGCTCATCCACCAGAATGATTTCTGCCTACACACTTTCACAGGCCACTCAGACACATTGCCACTTCATGTCCTTCCTACATTGCTTGGTAACAGTCTTATAGCCCCAGGGAATTGTCCTACACCTGCATGAGGCAGACTCAGCGGTCCCCCGAGAATCCTGAGGTGAGTGCATGTCTTCTCCTGTCACTCTTCCATAGCAAATGGAACATAGGGGCGCTTTAGTCCCATAACAACATGTATCATTTACAAGTCCATTTGAAAGGCTTTAGGATTATTGTGCCACTTTCCTAAGATGTTTCTCTTTTTGATTTTTTTTCAGGGGTTTTTCCCTAAAACTGTTAACTATACAGTGGCCTTCATTCCAACGTCACTAGTTTCTCCATTCACTCTTTTTCTGTCTGAAGATGCCACATTTCATTCAGTGGTCAGGTCTCCTTAGTTTCCTCCAATCTGTAAGTTTCTCAGTCTGTTCTTGGTTTTCATGACCTTGAATTTTTCTTGTTGTTGTTGTTGTTGTGTTTGTTTTTTTCAGGGATTGAACCCAGGGGTGTTTAACCATCAAGCAACATCCTCAGCTCATTTTATTTTTTATTTTAAGACCGGGCCTTGCAAGTTGTTGAGTCTGACTTTGAACTTGTGATTCTCCTGCCTCAGCCTCCAGAGCCCCTGGGATTACAGGTGTACACCACCACACCCGTCATGACCTTGACAATTTTAAAGTGTACTACCCAAGTACTTTATAGAGTGTGCCTCAATTTAGATTTATCTGCCACTTTTCTCATGATAGACTGGAGTTGTGAGTATTTGGAACGAAGGTCACATGAAAGGACTTACCCTTTCATTACATATGGGGAATACGTGGTGTTAGTATGATTCGTTGCTGGTCATGTTCACGCTGATCATGTACTTGGGCTAGTTTTGCCCTCTGCTTTCTCTGCTGTAAAGTTACAACTGTTCCTTTTACGTGAAAGAGGGTCTCCAGGTCCAGCCCACATTTGGGGAGGGGTTGAGCTCCATCTCCTGCAGGGGTTGCAGCATGTATTCTTTGTGTGTGTGTGTGTGTGTGTGTGTGTGTGTGTGTGTGTGTATGTAAAGTACTTTTGTTTTTTTTCCAGAATGAAAAACATACTTTAATTCCCTTCTTGACGTGAATATATGTTCTATGAGTTGATTTGTTTGGTTATGTCTTCAATTGCTTCAGTGTCACTCTTGATTCTTGGGAAATTCTAGAACTATCATTTCACATTTCTGCACATATTCTTTGGAATTATTTTATAAAGGAGACTCGCCCCTACACCACAATTTATTTACATATATCAGCATGGACTTGCATGCACCATTTTAGACTTTGGGCTATCATTCACTCTCATGTCTCTTATTCTCTCGCTCACTATCTTCCAGCTCCTTCAGGCTGATTTCTGTGTCCTTTTGATATGTCCCCATTTGCTCCTTCTCTCCCTCCTTCTCTCCTTACCTTCTTTTTTATCTGACTTTCTTTTAAAATTGCTTAGCACTGGCTTCCTGACACTATAATATGCTCTAAAATTGTCTTCTGTTTTCTTTATCCCAGCCCTATCTGCAGACTTTTCTCCAAAGAGTCCTGGTTCTTTTTATTGAAGAATGATATATTGAAACCAAGATCTAGGTGTTGCTACTGGGTATCATTGCTTCTTGGTCACTTTAACAAACCGAGGTAGGAAATTTATTTAAAAAACAAACAAAGCTATGTTACACAGCTTTCCACCACTATAACATATAACTGAAAAAATCAACTTGTAGAGAGAATAGGATTAGTGTAGCTCAATGTTAGAGACTTCAGTCCATGATCAGTCAGTCCTTGACCTTGGGCTTTGGGCCTTTGGGGAGGTGGCACAGGTGAGAAGTTGTGGTAGAGTAAACAGTTCACCTCATGGGCAGGATGCAAAAGAAAGAGGAAGAAGAAGAAAGGGGTCAGGGTCCCACTGTGCCCTTCAATGACACACCCCCACAGACCTGAAGACTGAGCCCCACCTTTTAAAAATTTCCACCACCATCCAATCACACCAAGCTGGGGCTCCAAGCCTTTAACCCATGGGCCTCTGAGGGACATCCCAGATCCAAAGTACAACGAAAAGTGACATATACATGCATACACCTGTATCTAGCTATACATGTGTGTACATACATATATGTGTTTACATATAACCATGAGTTAGTGTCAGTGTCTCTTATCTCTGCATGAATCCAACACCAATAATAAGAGATTATTCCTCTTTTTCTGCCCCTTGCTGCTTGTTGGTTGCTTCTTTTTCTGACAGTAAGAAATCTGGCTCCTATTATCCAAAACCCACTTACTTATTTGTTCAACTCTCAACCTTATTTGAAGTCTCCTCCATCTTTTGTCTCAATTGAGTTTCTGGGCTACAACCTCTCAGCACACCATTCACATCTCATTCATAATATTTGAAGTATTTAAACAACTCTTTAACCCCTGCCCACCCTGCCATGGCAATAGTTACCTTCAGCTGACCTGCTCACCGCTGTGCACTGTGCAAGTATTTACTGCACAAATGAACACCAGAAGTAAGATTAGCTAAAGTCACAGCTATTTTTGCACACGTCCTCTGATGAGTCCTCATGTGTGGCATTGTGCCCATTATACAGATGGGTGCATCTCCTGCCTCCTCATCAGCGCTTGATTGCATCATCCTGTCTTACCATCTTCCCAGCAGTCACCATTTCCTGCTGTCATTTTGGTTATTTTATCTCCCCCACTGGACAGGAAGCACCAAGTGAGTAGAGTCCTTTCCTGTAAGTTATTTACTGTTATATCCCAAGAACAGTATGCAATCCAATGATGTTTGATAAAAATGTACTGCATATTAGCAGTAAATAGGAATGCTATTAAGATTATTGATTAATATAGACATTAATAATAATTAATAATATTAATAATGTTATATATCACATTTCAGTGACCTGAATACATAGGTGGAAGCAAAACAAAACTTCAAACGAAAGAAGGAAAAAGGAGGAGAGAGAATAAAAAAGGAAAATAGAGACAAGACCGAAAAAAGGAATGAAGGCCCTAAATATTCAACGTTAGACTCCAGGATGAAAACAATTTTTAACAGATGTGGGTTTAGAAATACAGAGAGATCAGCGATCTAGTCATTTCCAGTCTGGCTGAGGTTTTCTGGCATTTCCCTATAATGCTTCTCCAATTTATTTGAATCACATTGCCTCACAAGCTGCTGTTACATGCCCTTTCCTATTTCTCCTCCATCATCCATCTTCCCCTCCCACAAAACATATGAAACATGAAAAAAATATAAATCATTCAAAATTCTGCTACCTGGAGACTTGTTGGCCGAAGTGAAACATGAAAAGACCCGTCGAGGGGCGGAGCACATGGGCTGGTTTGTAGAATCCCCTGCAGTCCTTGGTCCCGATATTCAGTTCCTCCCAGGTTTTCCTCCATTTGGTGGTAAGTGGAGTCACTTTGACAACTGAAGTTTATATTTGGGCATTCTTTTTTTTTCATATGTGTCTTATCACTTTATTTAACTCATTCTTTTTTAATTTATTAGATGAATATGAAGTTACAATTGAAGGGGAAACATTATCAAATATTAAAGAACAAATGT
>PVKS010008761.1:31967-67033 GCA_004027875.1 Aplodontia rufa
GGGGTTCCTTTGTTCAAAGGTATCAGTTCCTGGAAATCACTCCAGACCTACTGAACTGGGAGGAGCCTTAGAATATGAGCTGTAAATAAATCCCCTAGGTGATTCCCATGCCACTAACCCAGCATTGGGCTGGGCCAAGTACATAAAATAACAATGTAAATAAGTTTGCAATGGTCCTGTTTAAACTAAACGATACGATATGGTCTGTTCTCAAGAATCAGAGCTCTGGTTTTTTTTTTTTTTTTAACCACTAATAAATTAATTTTTAAGCATTCTGTTAAATAAAGGAAGTCAAATTTTTCCTTCCCATAGATCACACTAAGGAATACTGTATTTTCTACATGCATTCATCCACGAGTGAGCAGGTATATACGTAAATCAATAAAAATTCACAAAACGATGCAAACTTGTATAGCAGATAATAAAGTGAAACCATAATCAATACCAAAAATGATGTTGATATGATTAACTATCAAATAAAGCATGGAAATAGTCCTAAATAAACAATACCAAAACATTCTCATCACAACCCATACATATTGATCTTGTGACCCACTGATGAGATGCAGTCTGGTGTTTTTTTAAAATCTTTGCACTTGTCATTGCCCAAATAGCTCTGCTTGTTACTCCAGAGATCTCAAGCAATTGAAAATAACAAAACTGCATATAAAAAATTCCAAATTTAGAAAATGTGCCCAAATGATGAGGTGCTAGCGAATTTATGAAACTGCTTCAAGCACTTTGGATAAAAAGAAACACACCAGTTATGATGTTGGCTGTTTGGAGTGCCATTAACTTTAAAACCTCACTGACAATTTTCCCATTCCCCACCACTATTTTCTTGCTACTGACTATATTTCTTCCCTTGCTTGGCACTCAAGGTATCAGGTGTTATTTCTTCTGCAAAGACCAGAGTCAAACAACTTCTTATCCCAAATGCTGACATAGGCTATAACCAACTATTCATATTCTCTATTGGTTGTCTTTTACCTTTTCTCATTTATGAGTCCTATCTGCAAAATAGGTGACAATACTCTTTCTCATGTCACTCCTCTCCTCTAGAATTCTACTTAACTTTTAGCCAAATAAACCCTGTCTAAAGCAACTACCCTGACCCCAGTCTCTTCTTTTTGCTTCCCATCCAAATTTTCCTTGTGTTCCTGTGTGCTGTGAGCTGTTCTCATCTGCCCACTCAGGTTTAACTCTTCCATCTGTCTGTCCTGCTGTAAAGTTCCAATAACTTCACCTTACTAAATAATGATACAGTATCAGAAATGCTGACAATGATAACAATACATCACATTTATTCCAATCCCTCCTCCAACACCTTACAATGCTTCAAGTTTACTAAAATATGATATACTGGAAACTCATATATTTTGGATTGGAAAAAGTGGGAAAATTCTTATTCATTCTTTAAAATCTTTAAAGTCTGAACCCTTGCAATGAAGTTCTATTTGATTTCTTTTAAATACAATTAATAATAAAATCCAGGTATAATAATTGTGTTGAATAAAGCTCTTAAGGGATCTGCTTGAACAGAAATAACTGCAATATACCTAGCATTTCATTGTTGATTCTAAATAAAATTTAAAGACTAGTTATTATTTTAAAAATAAATGGAAACAGTGAACTTTTCTCAGGTGCTTGCTATGGACTGCCTTATTTGAGCCAAACAATAGTGCATTATAATTATTCTCGTTTGCAAACTGGTGACTGAGACTTTGAGAAATAACCAGCCCTGAGAAGCACAGCTAATAAATCCTAGGACACAACTCAAATGTCTAAAGCTCTGTCTTTAACCCCACTTCCCAAAATCTTATTTATTTTATTAATTTGCTTTGAAATCCCTATAAGAGTAAGCTTAATTTCAAACCCTAATACAAATCATTAGGCATTTAGAAGGAGAATGATCAGAGTTGGTAAAATATCACCATAACTGCCTTGGGATTTTGGAAATAAAGGAATGAATTGCCAGAAACGGCTCCATCAGTTTAGACTTTGAAAACAATTCCCCTCCAGACCTTTATTCTCAACCCTTATAAATATTACCAGACCAATTCTCTGGAGATGCCCCTTGCTCACACCTCACTTTGATTCAGAGGAGGGTCATTTTGAAAGTTTCCGCTGAAGCGGAGGTGCCCTTTGTGAGTTACAGGCCTGAGAAAAATGAAAGTGTTTTGGTTTGTTTGGGTATTTTGTTTTGTTTTTTAAAAAGTCAAGACCTTTTATTCCCCAGCTCCCCCATAAGTCACAAAAAGCTTTTCTTTCAAAGTTCAACCTTGTCAGGCTGTTAATCCTTCACAAGAAAAAGCACACTGTGATAGGCTTAGAAAGGTTTAGCTTTCAAATAAGGAAATTATTAACTTTTACATTCCTGCTTGGCCAACGTCTCCGCAGGTTCTGGAAGTCTCTTGGGAACTATACGCTCGAGGCCCTACCACAAAGGGGCCCTCAAGTCATCCATTTTCTCTCTGATCCTCTGCTCACAGCACCAGAAGAAAAGATGTCCTGGTGCAAGAAGTCACCGCAGACAGCCAGGCTGGACAGGGAAAAAGGGCGAGTTTCCAAACGGAAGCTCAGAAATTAACCAGACTCTTGGGAGGGAGGCAGTCTGGCCTGTGGGTCCTCAGGAACGTAACTGTGGCCTCAAATGCTCCTTGAACACGTATCCTTCAGAGTCATTATCTATTAATTAACAAGCGTACTGCTAAAACTAGATTTTTCCAGGCAGTTTTGGAAAGAGTGTGGAAAAGAGATGAGATTTTAAGTCAGAAGATCTGATGTGAATCCCAGTTCTAATTTAGGCAAATCAACATTCTTAAATTTATGTTTCCTCATCTATTCTATTCCACACGTATTAATGTTTTATGAAAATAAAAGCACCTGACATTTATTGGGCATCTACTATGTGACAAACACTCTGCTATTATTTCATTCCAACAACCTGGACTGGAGGTTTGGTTCAGTGATATAGAACTTTACCATGCTTGAGGCTCTGGGTTCAATCCCTAACACCACCACAGTAATAGTAATCCCAGCAAAATAGGAGATACATATTGTTATTATCCTTATTCTATGGATGTGGAAACTGGGGTTTACGGAGATTAGATAACTAACTTTCTAAATAAAATAATTTATTTTCACTTAGCCATGGAATCCACTGCTTCAAATCAGGTAAGGGGTGTAAAAGTCTCTTGTAAACTCTAAGGATTCTGTGCAAGTAGTTACTTGTGTTGTCTTTAACAATAAATGGCATCCTATGTACAATTCCAGATTCTCAAAGTGACCTAAAAAGCCAACTCAGCAGAAAACTAGGAGCCATTAACCACCGACAGGAGATGTGTTCGGCAGTGTTTCTCCAACTTGAGCGTCCTTCAGGCTTACCTGGTGGGATTCCAGAAGCCCTGACTAACCAAAGTTCTGACTCAGGGGGTCTGTGGTGGCATCAGAGAATTTTCATCTCTAACACCTTCCCAAATGGAGCTGATGCTGTTGGCCAGGACCCCATTCAAGAACTTCTGACATGATGGTTTAAAGCCCAGCATTAACTCAGAAGTCAGGTCTGCCCCTTGTAATTTCACAAGTCGGTTTGTGTCTCTGTTTCCTTATCTGGGAAGTATAGATGCTACCAATAAATATCTTGGAGACTTTCTTCTATGAAGGTAAAAACTGTATATAACACATCTAAATCCCTTAGATTCCTACTTGGGACCTGGGAAGCTTCTCAGTGGCTGATGGACACCCTGTTCCCTATAGACCCAGCTTATTCCTCCAAGGAGATTTAATGTCAAATCGTGCAAGCCTGTAATCTAATGATTTTTCATTAGAAAGGGGATGAAGTAACACTAGTATCTTGTACTATGTCAGTCAGGGACCCAACAGGAAACAGATTTTATACAAAAGAGGAACTTTATAGATGGGTTTATTCACAAAGGGACTGTTAACAATGTGTGAGTATTAGGGGACCACCGGGGATGGTGCTGTAACCGGGAGCTTAATAACAGCCCTGGATCAGAAGAAGGAGGAGGAAAAGGAACAGGTATTGCAGTCCAGTGAGAAAGAATTCTTTAGTTTGAAGACTTGAAAGCAGTAGTAATCTCTGATCAAGGGATACAACCAACTCCATGCTTGCTGGCAAGAAGAGAACCCTAAGAATTAATAAACTCATTCTCCCTCCCTCTGTCACCTGCCAGAGTTCCCAGTGATTGAACCTGCAAGACAGAGAACATGGGAACCAGGGCTGGATCCAGCATATTTGGGTTGCCATGTATCATGTCATTTGCAGATGGGGAAACAGAGTCAAACTGAGTTTAAGGAACTTGTTCTGTGCTATACTGTTTGGAAGTGGGTAGGTATTCAAGCCCAGGCAGTCTCCTTCCAGAGCCTGTCCACTGAGCAAGAACAGCAGAGGAAGCCTCAGGAGAGAAATAAAAGAAAATGAGATGCATAGACTTGGTTAGTATAAAAATAAATACCATAAGTGGTGGATATTACATGGTTGTGGGATTTAGGGCCTCAATGACCTCATCTGTCTTCTTAATTTTAAAAACTAAATAAAAGGAACAACCTTGTCTGTTTATTACAATTACGAGTTGGTAAAATATGCATATGGTAATTGATAATGTTGGCTATAATAGGACATTAAGATGATGAATGATTTTCTTTTTATATTCTCCATTTTCCAAAGTTCCTTAATATGGCCAGATTGAACTTACATCTTTTAACATAAAAGCAATCAAATAAAATTTTAAAAAATAAAGTAATATGAAGGGTGAACCAGACAATCTCCAAGTTCCCTTGAATGTTTTATGAGCCTACAATCTCAATGTCAATCTCTCTACCTCTCCTCTTTTAATATTAAAGCAATCCTACAAATATGAATAAAGATCCACAGAATGCATGTCAAGCTTGTAGGACTCAAACTTCAGGAAAACTCTGGTGGTGGAAATGCAATAAGCAAAGTATAACAGAACTTCAAAGAAGTCCTCCAGTGAGGAAGCAGTTGTTTGCACCCTCTGGTTGCTTCTGATCCATCTTCACACATTTTCATGACATTCAGAACGATCATGGAGATTCAGAAAGGCAACGGGGCAAAATGAGTGTGGGAGATAGCCTTCTCTGACGGCATGGCAGGTAGAAGTTGCTGCTGGAGCATCCTTGCAAGAAAAGTTGCAATGCCCCAAATGGGTGTCTTGCTCACTAGATGGGCATCAATGCAAACAGAGTGGGAGGAAAATTCTGAGAGATCGGAGCATAAAGTTCAAAAATGACCCCTAAATAGGCCACAGAGCCACTATGGGCATTAGGTCATCTTCCACAAATGTTTTCCTACAGTAGGTCCTGTAAAGCCAACCACATTGCCTCTGCCCTGTAATAGCAAATTGCTCAATAAGGACAAGATAAGGCCAAGTCTCTGTATTTCTAATTGTGATAACTGTATGTGTCATAACTACAAGTATGGGAGGCTAACATACTGATATCTACTCATATATATATATATATATATATATATATAGAGAGAGAGAGAGAGAGAGAGAGAATGATAGTGAGAGAGAGCAACAGAGTCAATTTTTATTTAGTTTTTCACATGGCTTTCATTGCTCTGACACTTAGTTGTGTACGTGGGTACTGGGGTTTGAACCCGTGTACTCATGCATGCCAGGCAAGCATGCGTGAGCCACCACTCCAGCCCCACACTATCTATTCTTGATATAAGTATGACATCTTCTCTTTTGTGTTTTCACTAGGACAAGTGGCCATCCATATCTAAAGTGACCCAGTTCTATTCTTAGCAAAGATGATCTAATCTGGCAAACGACCAGTTTGCAGGGCACCAAGTCAGTGGTCACCTATTGACCATTTGCTTTGCAGTTCTTCTCAAGCCATGTTTATGTAAGAAGAGTAAATTCACTCCAGGCATGCAAAGCATCACTACTTTTTTTCTGTTGCTGCTGTTCGACATAGTCTTACATATTGGAGAGAATCGTTGTTATATATTCATGCGAACATGGACATCGACAAAGTAAGTTAAGGCCGATCTTATTCCAGGATCTTTCCACCTTCGTCCATTCCCCAATCTCATGTCTCCTCTGTGATACTTCCACGTTATAATTGGAAATGAGCATATACATGTACATTAATTTTTTTAAATTTCTAAATTTCTCTGCCTGGCTGTGTCATGGGTGTCCAGTGTTCCCAGTTGTATTGATAATTCCTCCTTATCCCTTCCTCCCCTCCCTGCTTCCCTCCCTTCTCCCCACACCTTCATAGTTATGGTTCCCCAAGCTTATGTGACATTTCAACTTTGGTGAGTTTATTAATGAAACTTAGTTAACTTTAATGCTATCTCAGGTTTTACTCTAGCTTCCACATATGAGGGAAAACATTCAACCCTTAAGTCTCTGTGTTTCAGATATATCACTCAGCAACATTTTTCCATTTCCACCCATTTGGCTACACATCATCTACTTTTAAAAACTCTGAAAAATATTCCATGTTAGCCTCTATATTTGGGACAGACAGATGTGACTGTACTGGAAAGTTAATAAAAAGTTAAAGATCAGTGCCTCTCACTTACATGAACCCATTCCTAGGCCCTATAACTAATTTTATGTTTCTGACTTTGCATTGTTTTTTGTTTGTTTATTTGTTTGTTTGAAAGTCCCCCAAATTGTATGTCTTTCAGGCATCATGAAGGCTGAATGGATCTAATTTGTGTATACATGTAAGGATTTTAGACTATGCTAGAGATCTATAATTAACCAATACCAGTATTACAGGCCATCTTAGTCCATTCAGGCTGCTATAGAAAATATATCATAGATAAACTGCATGGCTTACAAAAAAATTGAAAATTAATTCATTATAGCTCTTGAGGCTTTAAGTCAAAGATCAGACTCAGTGTCTGGTGAGAGCCCATTTCCTGGTTCATAGATGGTACCTACCAAGTGGGTCCTCAGATGATGAAACAAAGAATCTCTTTTGGCCTTTGTTATAAGGCCACTAATCCCACTCATAAAGGCTCCACCTTCTTCACCTAATCTCCTCCCAAAGGCCCCTCATCCTAACAGCATCCCATTGGGGTTAGATTTCAATATTTGAATTTTGGGAACACAAGCATCCAGCCCATGGGCTTCTCCCCAACTCAAGGTGCTTTTCTTTACTGTTCCCCTCTACCTCACCAAGTAGTGTTAAGTAGATTGAGAGGAGGATCATTGATCACCTACACAGTTTAAAACTGAATAGAGCCTGCCCATACAATGGACTGCACATCAGCAATCACACAGGAAGTAAGCATGCATCACACAACAGTGACATGAAGAATGCGGCTGGAGCAGAGATGCCCACCAGACCCCACATTCAGTACAGGAAATAAATCCAGCAGGGTAGTTAAGAAACTGGGCTTGGGGTCTGGAGCGGTGCCTCAGGAGTTACAGCACTTGCCTGACATGTGTGAGGACATGAGTTCAAACCCCAGCATCACATACACAACGAAGTGTCAGAGTAACGAGAGTCACATGAAAAACTAATTAAAATTGATTCTGTCTCTCTCTCTTTCTCCCTCGTCTCTCTCTCTCTCTCTCTCTCTCTGTCCCTCTCTCTTTAAAAAAAAAAAAAAAAAGAACTGGTCTTGGCTGGGCAAAGTGACACATGCCTATAATCCCAGCAGCTTAGTAGGCTGAGACAGGAAGATAGCAAGTTCAAAGCCAGTCTCAGCAACTCGGTGAGGCCCTAAAAACTTGGAGAGATCCAGTCTCAAAATAGAAAATGAAAAGGGCCAGGCATGTGGCTCAGTGATTAAAGCACCCCTGGGTTCAATCACAGTATTTTAAAAAAAGAAGAAGAAGAAGCCTAAGCATGAGACCTAGTTACTCAAACCTTGATTTCTTCATTTATAAAATAAGAATAATAATGCTTACCTCATGGGGTTTTTATGAGGACAAAGTGAGATAACATGTGTAAAATGCTCAGGGTATCAGGCACACTATGACTGCTCTCTATAAACAGTAGCTTCGGCCACCATCACATGACTAGATAGAAAGTTAGGTCATCTCAGGGCAAGGTGCCATGCTGTGATGCTCTTCTTAGCATCTCATGTTACTCCTTTGCCCCAGTCTTTTTTGTGCCTTCTATCACTGTATCACTGTACCTAGTACAACCTCCTAACTACGTAAATGGGAAATATGCCCTAGCATTAAGGACAGAATTTTAAAATGACTTGCCCAAGAAGACAAAACAGATGTATTACACAACCAAAAATAAGAATTATATTCAAAGGGAACCCAAATAGTTTATGATGTCAGTAACAATTATTTCAGCTTGTATTTAGCTGGTACTTAGAATATACAGGCACTGTCCTTGATCCTATGAGACAAAGATATGGAAGATTTTCTATTTTCAAAGACTTGAAAATACACAAATCTCTCAAAATGAGTCCTTTCTGTGGAATATTAGTTAATAGGTCTTACCTAAAAAAGGTGTTCTCTGAACAAATAAATTTCAGAAGCATTGAGTTAGACAAAATTACACAGGTTTCTGAACTACACAGCTTCTTCTGAACTTTTATAATGCTGACATGATTTATAAAACTCCAAGAGGAGAAAAATGCATGGACACTTCAAACTTGTTTAACTTATAGCACTCTTTACTTGTGTATCACATGAGTCTATTATTCCAGGGAGACACTTTTGGAAGCACTAGATTAGGAAATTAAAAATACACAAATGAGTCTCAGATTAAGTGAGGTTCAATATGTCATATAAATTAGATAGAGAGAGGAAATATTTTAGTAAAATTTTGGAATGGCACCAGGGGAAGGTATGGTTTAAGAAACATTCAAGGATGGATCAGAAGCTGTATGATTGATGCGCAGGCAAGAGGAGTCCATGAAGTGTGTTTAGCACAAACCAGGAAAGGATCAAGGCCAGGAATGTGAGACCGTGGGTTGGCTCCATTGGACCTGCTTATAGATGTTTGCAGATAATGCAAGGACAGTCAGAGAGAGAAGGTGGAGCCATGATATGGAGCAGCACAAAACTACAGCAGAGAGTCATCAGAGATGACTGGGCAGGGACTAATGCACACTTCAGGAAGAAGACTCTAAGAAAAATATGAAGCCTGAATTGGAATGGGAAAGAAGACCAGGCAAAGGTTATCTCATTAATCTCTACAAGAAGTAATCTGTCCTGAACTGAGGAGGTGCCATCTGGGAAGCTGAGGCTGAAACATTTTGGAGAGAAATAGTTTAGAGATAAAATCTAGGTGATTTGACAGCTTCTGTATGCTTGATCATATTGAGTGACATCTCTTGATACTTGTAAGTGGTCAAGTCATGCATGTTACATTCAATAGA
The DNA here is from genome assembly GCA_004027875.1 of Aplodontia rufa. Classification (NCBI taxonomy): domain Eukaryota; kingdom Metazoa; phylum Chordata; class Mammalia; order Rodentia; family Aplodontiidae; genus Aplodontia; species Aplodontia rufa. Next base: position 41,323 of record PVKS010008761.1, read on the forward strand.
TTGGACCTAGCTTATGTTATTCACTGCTAGCATGGTTTGGACTAAGGAGAAGATGACAAAATTGCTAATAGACAGGAATATAGATTCTCACCACAGAAGACTTCTCCAGGAGGAACCAATGAAGGACCAGACAATGATGCATTCCTTTGATGCCCCAAAAGGTGATTCTTGGATGAAACTGACCAGGAGGTAGAGCTAAAATCCAATATGTTTCTCTTCTTTGACAACTGACTGTCAGCAGACCCCCTCCCCTGAAACACAACTCACTTAGAATGCAAGGTTCTGCCATCCAAAAATCATATTTAAAATCGCTCCCACTCTGTACACAAACAGGGCCTTTGGGCACTTAAAGCCCCAGGCCTCTGCTGTCTTGCAGACTAATTGGACAAGCTACAGCATGTGCTGCTGGGAGTCTAATTGTTCAGAGGGGCAGCAAACTCTCTCAGGTCTCCTGACCTGGATTCCACAGCCCAGAGATGCTCACCCACTGCTGTCTCTGGTGAGCAAGGCTGAACTGAGAAGTCCTGTACACTTCATCCGTCACATGGAGACCTTGCTGCCCCATGCTGTGGGTGGCAGATGTTTTCCTCCTTAATTGTTGAAGATTAAGATCTGCAAACCAGAATGTAAAAACACTTCCCCCAGGCAATTACGGCCAATCAAATCACAGGCTTTGGCAAGAAAGATGAGGACTATGACATCCTTCCTTCTCCTTGTGTGTAAATTGCCCTCCCCTGAGTTTATTTGGTCACACATGAATTAGAGTTGCCTTCTGAGCCCCTTTTCTCTCTGGTTATCTATGCCAGGCGCACCAGAGTAAGGAGGCTAGATGCTTCTATCCTTTTGGAGATTGGATTGTCATGCACTCATTTACTGAAAACTCTCTATCTAACCATCCATCCACCTATAGTTTCAACATCCCAGTGCAAAGCATTATGCTAGATGCAATGAGAAATAAAAGTGGAAATTCAAGTACTCAAAAGATCACATCTAAATGACAAAAGTAATCTTCAAACTGTGCTTGTAGCCTAGAAAGGATTTTAACAGACAAACATGAAAAAAAGAGAGATAGTATAAAATAGTATACAAGTAATTAAAAGTCATATTTTGGATCTAGTATAGTAAATCAGATTGAAGGCATCAAACGAGTAATTATATGCAGTTTATGCCTGAATTATGTGAACAGATGAATAGATGGATCTCAGATTATTTGCATGACTGATAAAACAGCAATAACTCTATTTATAGTTTATGGAAAATTTGCACTTTCTAAAAATGTTTCAAAGAATTAACTTGGTTGCAGAACAATGTGCAAAATCAAATTAGAATTTAAAAATACCCACATACACACACAAATTCTAATTGTCCTATAAAAAGAAAGAATTGATTTATCGGCAGTTGTTCTTAATTAGACAAGTCCACTTGGCTGTCTGGCTACCCAGCTGGCAGACACAACAATCTTCACACATCTACACTTGGCAAAAGTGAACTGCAGTTCATTTTAAATATCCACGTTTGTTTTGGAAGTATGTAATACACTCCTTTGGATATAATGAAATACATTCTGAATGAAAAATATCAGTTGATTAATGAATGCAGGGCTTCAGTTTAACAACTGTTTAACAAAAAATTATTTCACTATTGTTGAATCTTAATAAATGTTTAAATAATAAATCATCCCATAACAGCTAGTTTTTAGTTCTCTTACTTGTTATTAGCTATTACCCCACTAACGTAACTACTAAGATTTAATATAGTATTTATCATTGCTTATTTTCACAGATGTTACTGAGTTCATTTATAATATTAATAATGACTTCTTTTTCTAAATTTTTCATGACCTCCACCCAAACACAGCTATACAATTGGGCTCCTTTAAAGAATACCTACTCAAATGAAGAACCTGCTTCCAGATCCTCCCCCCAGGCTCTCGTCTTTCTAGGACACAGCTCATTTCAGTGATGCTTTAGAAAGTATTGAAACCAGCGACTCCCCAGAGTGATGGACACCTGTTGAAGGAACTTCCTGCATGGGACTCATCACCAATGTGAAGTCTTCTCCTCAGCCCTGTTTAAATGAGGAGATTGAAGATGCATTGGACAAGAAAGAATCTGAGGCACTCCAACACAGCAAGGGGTGGGCAGTACATATGTCCCTTAGTGCTAGATCCCAGCACCCTGCTGGAGCATCTTTTCCACTTGAACCCTCAGAACAAGGTTTGGTTCCTTTAAGAACCTCCTGTGAGAATTCAATAATTGTCTCTGTGGAAAGTACAAGTTCCCGCTAGTGCAGCGTGATAAATCATGGATAATAATAGCTCTTTCCAAAATAATCCTTAGGCAGAAGCAAAATCCAACTGAGAAGGTTGTTCTGAGTCAAAACGTGGAACCTGGATCTGTCTTTTATTTAGCTCTATAAATACATTGTCACTGCTGTTGACACAATGCATTATTATTACTATTCAGCTATTATTCCCTTAATGTCTATGTTTTGATCTCTTTGTTTCCTGACAGGGCTTCATTCAATGGGTCAGTTGTTCACATTCAACCCTTCGTCTTCTGCTGACCATTGTACTGTTCCAAGTTTCTCCACTTTTAACAACGAGAATCAGTGCCATACTTTAGAGAGATTTCTAGACACAAGTCTTAGTGTGAGCAGAGCATATGCTAAGTTTTCCAGTTTCCCCCCATGGTGACAGGGATTATAAGTAATAGGAATTTTTTCCAGACATAATTCCCATAACATTTTCTCCATCATTTTCTCAGTGTAAGAGCAAATTGTACTTTGTATGCCCTCAGAATGATTCCTGCCACCATTCGAGCTGTAACTCATCATCCTGTATTGGCAGAGATCTGGAAGTTCCAACAGGATAGTGTGTAGACGGAGAGTGATTCAATACCCTGTTTGCATGAGTGACTCTTAATGGAAGCCACAGCATTCTCTGGATGGTCTGGCACCCTACCCTGAAGGCACCTATGCCTTCTACTACATTTCTGCTTACAAAATTCTACCTCGTCTCTTAGGAATAGATAAGTCAAGTCCTACAACAGAGCACTTAAATCATTACACCTGTTTCCAAGACCTCAGGTTATTACCTTACCCGCAACTTTGTGCCTTGCTTCTTTTGATTTATGGAACAAACCAAAATCATAATTCTATTTTAAAAGATCATAAGGCAGATTGCTTTGTTTTCTTCCCTTAGAGTATAATTATTCCTAATTCCACAATTACTTTGCAAGTGACAGTGTAGTGATTAAGATCGCTCGCTTTTAGCAAATTTTTCTTATCACCAAACTCTATGAAAATTTAACTTCCTCCAAAAATTATGACGTTTTGGGGTAGCTTTTATTAGACTATTTTGAAATTCAAAAATTCTTTGTGATTGGTTCCCCCATACCCTCACACATATATAATTAAAATTAATTGCTTTTCTGCACATTTCCCTTTTCTCTAGAAGGAAAGAAATAGTATTGGGAAAAATAAGAACAGTGGGAAAAGTGGGGAGGGGCCCTTTTCTTTGTTAATTGTGCAGGGTTGACTGCCTATTGAGTGTACAGTCAGCATTTCAATCAGCCTCTCTTTACAACCCATGGCTCTGAACAGCTGGAATGTGCTATGAGACATAGGCCAAGATGAAAAGCCATGGCATTGCACGGCTTCAAACCAGCAATCATTCACACACACACTCTCACACACACTGGGACTGGGAATTCAACTATCCCAGGGGCTGTCATTAAGCTTAAAGATATGTGCTTTATAAACTTGTGAGTTGGTAAACCTATTCTCTTGACCTCTAAATCCCACATCAGGTCTATACCCCAAGTCAGTAAAAAAAATAAAACAGGAAACCAGTGGCTTGATCAATCAGATATGTGTCTTCCAGTGACACCATCACTGATCTTGCACACTTAAGCTTAGAAAATCAAGCTACAAGCCTCAGAAGCTTCTCCCCAGTGTAAACCTGTGATTGAGGCTGAGGGATAGGGTTTAGATCTCCAAGCACATGTCCAGAGACTGTAGCCATCAGAGAAATAAACTCACATGGTCATTAGCTTTCTCCCATTACCACAAACAACATTAGCCTCTGTTTGTGGACAGTTTTAAAAAGAGAACCATACTTGCTAAGCCAATTACAGGGAAGACTTACACAAAAACAGACAGCCTGGCATTTGATAGAGACCGGAGAAATAAGAATAATTCCTCTTACTAGGGTCTCTTAATTATTGGAGATTCAGAAAACTCCAGTTAACCTTCCCTTCATTATTTCTGACCCCTGCTTTCTGACTTTGGACAATGGAATTTGAAGCTGAAAACTAGATGAAGGGCAAGGAACACATCTTTAGACTATTTCCAGGAGGAAGTACAGAGATCTTGCAAAACTTCTATTTTAGCAAGCCAGAGAGGGGGATAATAATAGCCCACTGCCGCTGCTATGTGTGTGTGTGTATATGTGTGTGGGTGTGTTTGTGTGCTCTCGCGCATGTGCATATATCTTAAATGCGCTAAGTGCTTTCTAGACATTAGCTCATGCAGCCCCTTAGATCTCTGGTGAGGCAAGTGAAAAGTTCGAATGCCTATTTCACATGCATTAAATGTCAAAAACAAAAGTATACAATGCAAAACCTCAGAGAATGTCACAGTGCTTAGTCATTTCCCTTGACAGGTTAACATCTCACTGCAAAATATGGATCAAAATCCTACTGCAGGTCTTAAACTGTCCTCCATGAAAAAGAAATACTGGGGAAATGGGAGATAAGGTCCTTATTCTTGAGTATCAGTTGCATTTAGATCAAGAAATAAAGCGATATATAGATGTATAACAATTAGAGAAAATAGGACCATACACTGCCTTTTGTGAGAGTTGGAATATGAAATCCTCATGCTGTGGGCCCCAAGGCCACACCTTGGTAGGAGACTGTCAAGGTCCTTTTTAAATGCTGCAAATAAAGCCATTTGGGATGTGTGGCTCCTCTATAGGCTTGCTGCTGTGACTTCTATTTGGGTAGCATGACTTTGGCGGTTTTCTTTGTGAGACCTGCTCTCAAGACTTGATCTCCCTTGGAGTGCGCCAGCCTAAACACAAGGACAAACATTTGTCCCAGGAGCGGCTGATGACCTAGCAGAGATGCAGTTGGCACCCCTAGAAGTTCTGGAGTGGGCAGCTGATGGCCTCCAGATGGGAGGGCGCACTTCTTCTTCTGACCTTGCCTGCCGCGGTTCTTCCATTAATGAGCCGGTGGGTCAAACCAAGCAACAAGGGTGGCCCACGCCTCCTCACCGCCCTCGGCCTCCCACCTCAAGGTTGTGGAGGGGAGCCCCAAGGGCCCAGCGGGGCGGGGAAAGGCGTTTTCCCCTGTCTCTCTGTCAAAGAATAAAATAATAATAATAATAATAATGTTGATGATGAAAAGCCATTATGGCTGGAGGGTGAAAATAACATTTTCATGCTGAAGTCCAGATGAGGCATGAAGACATCTTCGGATAGAAAATGATGAACTTGCACATCAGGAAGTGCAAAGACTATTTAATCAAAGCCTTTAAGAAGATCAAACCTAATCATAAGATGTTAAAAAATATATAAAAGCAGATAAGAGGAGGTTTTGGCTGCATGACTAGAATCTGAAAATCAGAAAAGAGCCTTTTAGGTTCTTTCACAGCAAGGGAAATATGTCATTTTTTTTCTCACTCAGCAATCCAATTTATTCACTAGAGTGGGTACGAGATAGGACTTAAACAGCATGGGCAGTCAGACAGCCTGGAGGACCAGAGGGCTCTCCCAATCCTTGCTTTCCAGAGGGTTTGCTATTGACTGCCCCTGTTTTCCTATTTTGATTCATTTTATATGTGAATTTTAAAAGAGAGGAAAAATAGAGAAAGTATACAATATGGAAAGAATAAATGTAGTCTGAGAAGGACATGGGGGTTCCTTTGTGCTAGCCTTGAGGTTCAGATCTTCAGTTGTATGACCAGGCTGAGATCAGCTTCACAGAAAGCCTCAGGGGGACAGTGAGATGCAGGAACACCAGGGAACTCGTAGGGAAAATAGTTGGAAACAACACATTGAAGGCATGATCCAGGACTTAGAGCAGATCCAGGTTTTAACGCCAGAGTTGCTGGTATTTCTTATCGCTAATATGCCAGTGTGGTCATGTGTTCTGTGAGCAACGTACATTAGGGAGCTATCAACACCAGTAGCTACCAGTCCACATTTGCCATGCACCATGTATGAGCTAAGCACTTTCACAAGTAAACCTAATTCTCTCAACAACCCCTCAAGATAGACTTTCCTTCACCTCATTTGGTCCAGAAAATTTAAACAATTCAATCAGATCATAGAGTTTGGAAGAACAAGAACCCACATCTGTGAAGCAACATTACAAAGTCTTTGCTCTTTTGCTTACTGAATTATCAATTCCTGATTCTTTTCAAATATGAGAAGCCCTTTTTACATCAAAAAGGGGGAAAAATCTAGAAATTTTAGAGAAAAGTAGTCGTGTTTTCCTGTATACCATCTACAGGCAGAAACTTGGTGTACACTTACATTCACAGGCCCTTAGCAATCTCTCCACAGTCCCAGAGACTGCCATCCCTCATCATAAGTAATTTACTGGCAAGCAATTCTGGGAAAAGGAAGTCCATAGGATGGTGGAGGCTTCTAACATTCTAGCTCCCATGGCACTCACCAGTGAAAATGGGAAGGTGGTCAACTGGGAAGTAGAACAAAGCTTAGGAGTTACTCCAACCCTCCTGGCATCCCCTCCAGCTCCATTCCCTTTTGTCATGTATTCTTCCTCCAACATGTTGCCAGAAGACTGCTTTCCTGCCATTTGCTCTCCAGCCTTCCTTGATTAAGGCAACCACTGTTGTTGAATCAGATTTCAACTATAAGAAAATCATGGAGTAATTTGCCAGGCTCTCATGCCCACAAGGAATGACTCTCCTTAAAACTGAATTGATGTGAAAACACATATAATAGAATGCGGAATATATGAGTATGTTAGTCAGCTTTTTGTTGCTGTGACCAAGATATCCGACAAGAACAATTTAGAGGAGAAAAAGTACATTTTGAGTTTCTCACTTTCAGAGGTTCAGCCCATGGGCATCCAGCTCCATTGCGCTGGGCCCTAGATAAGGCAGAGGATCATGGCAAAAGGGCGTGACAGAGGAAAGCTGCTTGGCTCACGACAACCAGGAAGCAGAGAGAGATCAGGAAGAACCAGGGACTTGAGGCACGCCCGCAGGGACCGACTTTCCTCCAGCCATGCCCCACCTGCCTATAGTCATTATCCATTTAGTCAGTCCATTCAAATTATTAATCCCTCAGATGGATCAATCCATTGATTTAGTTACAGTTCTTGTGATCTGATCTGATCATTTTACCTCCTACATTAACAAAACAACAGTTTTGGTGGAGCAGCTCATACCCAAACCACGATAATAAATAATACATATTACCTACATATATAAATATAAATTAATAGAACTAATTACCATAGCCAGTGCGAACATGTGTTAAGGAGATTGGACAAAACAGAAATGGTAGTGATATAAAGTTATTTAAAGAAATTTTACTGATGGAAGGAAAGAAGTTATAAATTGATTTTGAAAGGCAGACATAGAAGACAAAAAATATTCATACCATGAGAAATAATCAAGTAATAGTGAATCGGGGAAAATAAATAATGTGAGTTTTAATGTGTTTACATTTAATTAAAGGCAAATAAATAATTCATTTTTCAAAAGAAAAATACCTAAAGCACACAATATAAGACTCCTACAAAGTGCATTCCTGGGGCTGGAGTGGTAGCTCAGCAGTTAAAACGCTTGCCTCGCATGTGCGAGTACGTGAGTTCAAACCCCAGCACCACGAACACAACTGAGTGTCTGAGCAATGAAAGCTACCTGAGAAACTAAATAAAAATTGATTCTCTCTCTCCCTCTCTCTCACTGTCCCTCTCTCTATAAAAAAATTCTTTAAAATAAAATGCATTGCTAAGTTTTATGCTTTACAAGACCTTTTTCTTAATTATCACTTCCCAGGGGAAATGACTCTTCTGCTGTGAAAGGAAAAAGACTGAGAGAAACGCTGGACTTCCATCCTTCCTTGGTTTCCGATTCCAGCTTCTGAGTCCAGGTGAGGCGAGCAGGAGAACCACCCCACGGCATGTGTGTAACCCAAGTTTGCTTTGGAAGGTGCAGGCGTATTGCCTCCCACCTGGAAAAGGGCAAGTGGTGGACATAGGGAATGGTGTGATCCCCACCTGTGCCTCTCTGGCAGGGAGTTGCCTTTGGAAGGCAAGCAAGGTGGCTGAATTGGCTCTGCACTATTTGTCCCTGATGCTTGAGTTACAGGGAGATATGGACCTCTGCAATTTGGGGATAGTTATTTTCACTCTCCTAGGGAAAAGAAACTTCCTTTCATGGTCAGCAAATATACCTGAGGGCTCATAGCACTTTAAGACTTTCAGCAAGAAGCCCTTGCTACTTTAGGAAGTTGCCTTTAATCTTCCCCTATCACATATTCCTCATCAGACACACTCAGCAATTATAGATTCAAATCCTACAGGAAGCCATTAGCACAATGGTGACCAGAATGGGGAGCTGTGGATACCAGCACATTCAGACACAGTGCTTATTCATAGCACTTCTCTCTACTGTCTCATCTTGGCAGCTAGATCTGACTTGGGAAGAGAATTCTCCCCAAGTTTTGTGAGTAACCTCTGTGCATTAAACCCTACCACATTCATGATCTCATTTAATCTTCACCACAAGCCTTCCGGGCAGATAGCATTATTATTCTCCTTACCTTATCAAGGAGGAAATTACCTTGCCTCAAATATAGCAGCCAAGAGGGGTTTCATTCGAGGGCAGATCTGTCATCCAAACCCAAGTCTCTCCACCACCGCATGTTCTGAAGACCAGAACACTAACTACAGTGCAAAGCTGGCATGGAGAAAGCATGCAGGATGGCTGGCAGAAAACACTGTGGGAACAGAGTTTCTAGGAAGTGCAGGTTTTATGTCAAGCATTCAGCAAAGGCATATCTGGATTGTTGAGGCAGAAACACTGGGCTGAAAAGCTGAGACACTGCTGGCTCAGCAGTGTCCTGGGAACATTTCTGACATCCTGTTGGGTCCCATGGATGCCCTTCTGGCCCAGGACCCAGGTCCTTTTGCAATCAGCAAGAGAGGGAAGCAGGAAACCTTGACCTTGAAGTGCCCCTGCACCCATCGCACTAATTCTCTTTCCCTACCATTCCTCCTGCTGTTGTTTTAAAGGAACATTCCCGGGAAAATCTTCATCTATGTGTTCTTTGCCAACCATTTAATTTTATTACAGGTTCTTGATCTTTATGTTTGCTCTTCTCCTAATCTTGGATATTCTTTTCTCAACATTGCCCTTTTTGCTTTCTGTAATATTCCCTAAATTCTTGCTCTAATTTCCGGACTGCTTTTCTCTCCTGAGATAGAAAAAGAACAAAAGAATGAAAATGGAAGCCATTCTTTGCATCTCCCTGAATGATTCGTTATTTGACTTTTTTCAGGATATTCTTTGAATGAACTTCATAAGATCCGTGGTAACTAGATACCCCATTTACATCAAATGTTCTTTTGATATGTTAGCACTGTCTAAACAAGCATTTCAGATCATCTTCTTGCCTCTTCTCTGGTTCGCAAATCTAGTGGTTGGGTTTCCAACTATAGAGAAGAGAAGAAAAAGAATATATGCAGTAAGGCCAGACATACAGAGAATAAGCCCTCGTCCATTTCCTAGGTTATTTAGCCCTTTGTATTTTATTGAGAGAGAGGGAAGTAGACAGCAATTTGGCATTGTGTACACACACACACACACACACACATTCACAGACTCCAGGAACTTCAGAGTTGTACACGTGGGAAATCATGTAAACCAGACCATTCACATTAGAGATACAAACACAAAGATGAGAGAAGCAGAGTAATTTGTTAAGACCATAAGGCCAGCCAATGGTTATTTTAGGACCCGAATCCAGGCATCCTGACACCTGTTTACACCGACTGCCTAACTTGTCCCCTTGTCTCACTGACACCTGTTTTTATGTATTCTTTCCACTGACCCATTGAAAGATGGAGCTCTGAATGTTTTTGACTTCCCCTTTAGTAACTATTCTTTGGTCCCATTATCCGTGAACTTGTCTGAAGTCTTCTTGAAGTTATTTCTGTTTTCAGTATCGTGCTCCCAAGCAGAGTCTGAAGCTGCAGGGATGGAGGGAAGTGGGAATATGAAGGGGTTTATTTTTGTGTTCCTCAGATCCCTGACCTGTTTCCTGCAGAGGTAGTCAGAATGCTTACAACATACTGGAGAGATTTCCATGAATGGTTTTGTTTTGGGAGCAGGCTCAGGGCAAGGCATTCCTTAGAATTACCCAGGAAATGAACTCTCATTTCTCCCAGAGGTGAGGTTGACAGCAGACACAGAGCAAAGCTATTCCAGTCCCACACTGGTCCTGGACCCCATCTAGTTCCTACACCATTACCCTGGATGTCTTAGTCAGAAGCTCAATGTGCTTCAAGATTCTCACTGGCAGATGCGAGGCCAAATTGCACACTAGCTCTAAATATTGTGGAAGTAACTAGCCATTCCTTCTCCAGGACAAGTTCATGACAGATTCAAGAGCCAAGCCCAAAGGTCCAGACTCTTGTGCAATGAGAGCAAGTTCTGGCGTGGTTCAGGAGCTAGTTTCTGTACCTTGGTCAGCTGTTCAGAATGGAGAGGTTTTCAAATGTCTCTTGAAAATCAGAAGTTGGGAAAAGTCCTCTTTTTAATGATCTCAGCCCCCTCCTTTTAATATCCTGGTAATGGTGTCCTTTCATCTTACCTCCTGTTCCATGTAAAAGGACCTGGATCTGGTAGAGAAAAGACAGGAGGAAGCAGATAATCTTAGGATTTTGGGAATGTGATGGATTCTTTCCACTTAAACTACAAGCTACTAGCTGCTGGGGGATTTGCATAACTAAAGGAGCCTAAGATACAAAAACGGGTGACTGGGGAGGAGAAAGGCTGTCTAAGTGGAGGGGGTGCTATAAGGAAGATGAGAAAAGCTGCCATAAAGAGAAAAAGACAGCCAGTGCCCTTGGGAAATGAACCAAACTGTCCCCTTTCTTCTTAAGGAAATTACCATTTCAACTTTGCTCTGTCTTCTCTGTGACCACTTAGAGGAAGGAAGGCTCCCAATCTGCATTTAAATGGAAAGATTTCAGGAAGCATAGAATACAGCACCGGCTTTTCAACACTCCCCCTGGAGGAGAAGACATTATATGCATTAAAATTGACAACAGCTCTTTGTAAATGCTGAGAAATAACTCACCCACTTCCAGTGGCTCTGATAGGCTAGGGGTCTTCAGGTTGGTTTCTCAGACAAGGTCCTTTGCTCTAAGGAAAGTATCAAATGCCACTGTCTGGGAAATCTACCATTCATTTTAATGGACCTTCTTCCTGTTTTGATCTGCTTTTGAAGTACATATGTCCCAGGAGAAATGGTAAAGCTCTAAACAGCTGTCAGTTATCTACATCTAGGTAGAACTGGAAGCTTTCAAATGAGAATTGCATTCCTTTGGCAAATATTTAAAAAGCAAGAACTGCCGAACACATTGGGCTACTTTCTGGGAATGTGATGGTGAACACGGACGTTTCCTGGCTTGAAGATATTTGCATCCTGTGGGCTTCCCTATTTAGGAACAGGGAATCTGGTAAGAAAGGGAGAGAAAGGGGCTGGAGCAGTGGCTCAGCGGTTACGTGGCTTGCCCGGCATGCATGAGAACACGAGTTCAAATCCCAGCACCATGTACACAACAAAGTCTTGGAGCAACAAAGTCCACATGGAAAACTAAATGAAAATTGTTTCTCTCTCTCCCGCTGTTTCTCTCTCTGTCTTTGTTTTAAGAGAGAGGGACAGTGAGAGAGAGAGAAAGAGAGAATCAGTTTTATGTAGTTTTTCATGTGGCCTCCGTTGCTCTGAGACTTCGTTGTGTATGTGGGTGCTGGGGTTTGAACTTGCGTACTCGCACATGCTGGGCAAGTGCTGTAACAGCTGAGCCACCGCTCCAGCCCCTGTTCCCTCTTTAAAAAAAAAATAAATAAGAAAGAAATAAAAGAAAAAGAAGGGCAGAGAAAAATGGGAGGGGGTTGAGCTCAGTGGAAGAGTGGGAGGAGCTAAAGAAGGAAGCTGGGGAATATGTCTTCATGACATTTTTATGATTTTCCTCTGTGGTGGACAGGTTCTGTCTGATAGATGGCTCCCTAGTTAACTTCCGGGGATATACCATACCTCCCTGTTCATTCTTGCTATCCTTGAGAGGAGAGAAAGGAAAAAAGGAAAAAACCATTAACCTACAGCAAGATTTTAAGTCTCCACCATCCCCTCCCCGCAAGGCTTCAGCAAAGCAGAGTCCCATCCTCTTATTAAAATCTTCCAACACTTAGCTTGGTCAGCATGAAAAGGACAGAGGAATGTGCCTTTTCATTAAGATTATTTCTATTTTTGACAGGACCCCAAGTGGGTCACGGGGTGGACGCCTCAGTCCAGTGCTGGATGCCTCAGTCCAGTGCTGGATGATGGTCCTCCCCACCGGGTCTGTCCTAGTAATTAGTTTTGGAGCTGGCACTTGGCAACCAGCACTGCCTGTTAAACCCCTCTAAGGGTCTGTTGGAAGCCTTGAAGTTGAGCTAAGTGGGGACATATGGAGAGAAGTGGCTTGAATACAAAGCACACACACACACCCCGGCCAAAAAAAGTTCCTGTGTTAATGCAGGAATGTTTGGAGGTGAAATATTGGATTTTGAGAACTATAACCTAATCAGTGCATCCTGGTTTGAATGGACTAACTGGGTGTTAACTTTTGGCAGGCAGGGTGAGCCTGGAGGAGGTGGTTCACTGGGGGCATGCCCTAGAAAAATTCCTCTTCCTTTGCATCCCCTTCCCCTCTCTCGTTTGCTCTCCCCGCTCCTCTCTGCTTTCTTGCCACCATAAAGGGAACAGTACTCCTCGACCACACCCTTATGCCATGATGTTCTGCTTCGTGATGAAAAGTTGACTGGCACAGGTGGGACGTGAACAGAGCAGGTTTGTGTGAAAGAATCCTGGTAAATATTCCATCCTGAGATTCCAGAAGAGATGAATCCCTGAAGGAGGAGGAGTGATGTCTCCAACCACATGGAAAATACCCCCAACAACAGATCCATCTTAACAACACAGGCTTTTCATATCGATGTACTTGTCCCACAGAAAAGGTTTCTGTTCTATTCTTTTCTTTTCAGAAATTCATTCTGAGCTCTGGCTTTGCTTTATGAGATATAAAAACTTTTAGATGTATTAAAGAGACCCACGGGGGAGAAGTCTCACTATTACAGGAGTGTTGTAAATAGGAGTCCATTTGAGATGTCCCAGGAAATTTGCTGGTCCCTGACCATTGCAAGAACTAAGCATTAGCCAGGTAGATAGATCCATGGAATTTCGGGGAAGGGTATAGAGGGGCAATCACAAGAATTGATTCAACTGTTAGACTGATACAGTTCTACATCTGGGTCAGATGGACTGGACCTGTACATCCAGGCCATATTAATGGGCAAGGAAGATCCTTAGGGTAATTATTATTATTATTATTTTTTATAATTTAGGCAAGCAAGATTCCAAGACCACTCAGGGCTATAAGGTGCTAGAAACCTAATCTCCTGCCACTAAAGCAGAGATGTAGTGAGCTCTCATCTCCCCATCCAGTGTTTAGATGGCTAAAATGCAGTTCAGGACCACGATGCCATTCCTGCCAAGAAGCCATGCTCCCTACCTGGGGAGGAAGAGGCCAACAAGTTGCTTCTCATAGACTGCCCTCAGTTTTCTGCTCCCCCTCAGTAGTCCAGGGTAGGTCAGGATCTCCACAGTACTGGGTGGGGACAGGGAGAGGAAACCATTCAAAGGAAGGTCTCCTTTAAAGGACAATGGAGCTTCTGAAGCAGCTTTCCTTGGCAAACCAAAAAGGTGTTTTCCAGAGCTGCTTTCTCCTACAAGTCATCTTGACACAAGTAGCAGAAGTCCATGTGGCCAAGCCAACTGTGTTGACTCCTTTATGCATTAATCTTTTCATGTTAAGTGCAACGGGGTGACCACGTGGGTCCAGTGGGGGATGCAGGGATAAATGGAATGAAGACCTTGCCCTCTGAAAGTTTACCACCCCACACAGGCCAGGACATCACCACGCCTCTTCTGAGGCCAATCTTTACAAAGCAAGCTCCAGTACTTCCTCCTTTCCACTATTACGTCCTAACTCACAGAAAACCCACAAGGCAGTACCAACTGGCCCAAGGTCACACTGCTTGCCAAAAGTAAGATTTGAAGCTGGCTTTCTTCCAGCAGAGTGCTTTCTCTTAGCCAGCCCCTGAACACAGATAAGCAAACCTTGAGGTGGAAGGTGGAATGAAGGCATTATACTCAGAGAATGCTATAACTCCTGGAGAAAAAACTAGTCCCTCCTGCTGCTGCAGTCCCTGCCAGGTTACTTTCTAGCGCTACCTCTAGATATTCCACCAAGAAAGCCTGGCAGCTTTCCTAGCCCAGCTTATAGACAGAGACACAAAGACTATCCAGTTATGTGTCACCTAGGACCAAGAATAGGAATTCTTTCCTACTCCTTGACTTTCCAGATATCCCAGACTCTCTGCCTCCTAGAGGTCAGATAAACATTTAAACTGGGAAGGGCTTTACAGATAATCTAGTCAAGTCGTCCATCCCTGTCCCCAGTTTACAGGGAAGGAAAGAGAGGCCCAGGTTAGTTTACCACAGCCGGAGTCAAGGCTCACCTGGTCCCCCTTATCCCAACCCTCCACTTCCCCCCGCTGGGGCTAACCAGACAAATACAAAGACCTGCTTCAAGGAGGAGAGTGACTGGCTTTAGCATGTTCAGTCTATTAGGTCAAACTAAGGATAAAAAGAGAAGCCCGTGATTTGAGGGTCTTAGCTTCTGTCAATCTCACCTCTTTCCCAAGCCTGACATTCGCTAAACACCAGATTCTGAAAACTTCCATTTAAAGGAAATCTCTTGGCTGATTAGCTCTCTGCTTTATCCTAACCAACAGCCGTTATTGAACACACCCCAGAAAGCTAAAGGTCTCTGGAGAATTGATTGTACAATCCTTGCTCTCCTTTTCAGGGGCCTGAGTCTCTGGGAACACCCGGACTGGAATTCCTCTGAATGGTCTGGTTTCCGCATTGACGATTCTCAGCCCATCTATGAATGAGCAACTATTAGCAATCTGTAGATGTATTGAAGTTAGACAGATCTGGCAATCTGGAGTGTGTGCGTTTCTTGCAAACTCTCTCCTGCCACAGATGTTATGAGAGAGTACCTAGGACTAGGCTGGGCTCTGAGTTTGAAAAGGACTTGTTACCTAGGGGTAACTCCTTAATACCTGGGATTGGAGAAATGAGGGTTGGTGGAGATTAGATCTCCAACCTGAAGGACCAAGGGTCAGGAGGATGATTTACGTGCCTGGGAGTCTAGCACCTGATTCAGCAGAAGCCCTTTGCTTTATTGTACCCTGTGAAATTCAATCATTCCCTTTGGCAGGGAAGGGGGAGACACAGGCTTTGGTTAAGTTAGGATTAAATTGCTGATTTCAGCAAATGAAAACTAATAACTGCTTCTGGTCTCCCATTTGCCAAGACACCTGCAGAGGTAACTCAGCTTCCCCAGAGAAGAGAGCTTCAATAGGATGAGGCTTTGAATAAATTTCTTAGGATGCCCAATGCTGTTCGGATGTTTTCGGTCAAGTCCTCCTTACCTCTAGGACTCTGACATTTCAAATGGCAAGTTTCTTGCTGGTCCTTACATTCTTTCCCCGGGCATGGGGTAGGAAACAAGGGGAGCAGATGAGAAAACTCTGATTTCTCAGGAAATTTTACCCTAGGGACATCTTAGAGACTTTTACACAGGTGGCAGATCACTAACAGTGACCCTGTGCATGGCTGTCACCTTTCTGAGTTTGTTTTTGCATAACTTACAAATTTCTCCACCTCCCTTCAGCTGACCTGCTGCAAGGGTTTGTCCAATTTTTGTGTATTCTCTCCCAGGGCAGGAAGGAAGACGGGTGCTCATCTAAAGCCACTGTAAATTTTCATCTTCAAGTGTCTCCATCTAAAATGCAAATACAACTTAGGCCAATGCCTCATCAGGCAACACATTATCCTGGCTTAATAACAATCAACTGAGACCAAAAAAATGAGGCTTAGCATCCACAATCATGATATTATCTATCATCTATTGAATAATTACTATGTACCAGGCACTATGCTAAGCTCTCCACAAAGAAAATGTCTTTCTTTCTTTTTTAAATCCTCACACAATTCTGAGGCTGGTATTTCATGTTAAATTCAGAAAAACTCAGCTATGTATCCAGGGTTACAATCCAAAATGGTGCCGAGCCAGAAGTCCCACCCATGGAGTTGAGCCATCTCACTGCTTTCTGTGGGTACTTAGGGATAAAGCAAACATGGGAGACAGGCAGAACAAGAACTGGGGCATTTTGCTTCCCAGGGGAGATGGGAAGGAACATTAGAAAACATGGAACTGTTGGAGACTTCAAATCCTTAGAGTCACACAGACCCTGACTCTAATCTCAATGTTGACAAAATCTCCCCAGCTGTGTGGGAACTTGAGGACTCACTTGTCTCTGGTTGTCAGTTTCTTCATATGGTGAACAGAGATCATTATCCCCTTTTCATTCACCTGTTCTCCAGCCTCTGCTTAGGGTTTCCTCCTCCTGGAAGTCTTCCAGAGATCTCAGTTATCTTATCCACTTCTGGAAAACTCAAGGCACCTGTCCCACTCAGCTACACTGTTTAAAGGCAGGGAATGCATCCTCTCCACTGTGATATGTTCAGGACTTCATAAAGATAGAGGGGATGAATGAGTGAATAAAATAACAGTAGGACTAGAACAACATGGAGCACAGAGGATATTCAAGGGAATTGCTCCAAGCTCTCCCTTACTTCAGGGTAAGGCCCAGCATCACTTCTGGAAGAAAGATAGCTATCTGGGACATAGATATTTAAAAGAGAAATAACATGTGTCTATCAGTGTGTGTGTGTGTGGTGGTCACTCAGGTTTGGGGTCCGGGGCAAATTCATCCAATGGCAATGGGGACTCAAAGTGCAGAGCTTCCTCTTCAGTCTTGCCTTTGCAGCACTAAAGTGAGTGTTGGCCTGAGGAGGTGGCCTTCATCCCTCCTTGGTCACTGTTTCTGTGTTCATCAGGATGCTAACCTCATTCTGAAGCCATGGCAGAAGGGCAGGTTGGTGACCACAGCTCTTCCAAGACAGGAAAAACCACAGTCCAGCTGTACTCAAGGATGGGTGAGTTTATGTGAAGGATCTGATCCACAGAACCACACAGCTTAAGCCCTGACACTTTCTGAAAAGGAAAATTTGACAGTCCTGGGAAGGAAGAGGATGGGTGGGTGGAAACTTCATATCACTGCCCTTCTTCAAGAGCCCATGTCACCTCCCTACAAGCCGAATGAGATGGCTAACGTCGTGTGTGAACTCCTTTTTAGTATCAAAGATATCGGTGATTATTTATTCATTCTAATCTTTGTGTCTGGCACTATGATGGGTGGCCAGAAATGTTAGAGTTCCAGGTCCATATCAATGCTGAAAGGCAAATATGAATGATACTTTTTTTTGCAACTGGAGACCATGAGATTGAGCTGGAATAACTAACAGGTTGATGTTCACTCATTAAGTGAATAATGCTATATAATGATGCAAATGAACTCAGGAACAGTGCCAAGTAATGGCAGACCTCTCTCTACTCCTCCCAATTTTTCCTTCTTTTTCTTTTCAAATGTACTGAAACATAATTGACAAATAAAAAGTGTATATATTTAATGTACACAACGCAATGATTTGATATGCCTACTTTGTATAGCAGTGATGACCACAATCAAGTCAATGAAAACACCAATTACCATATACAGTTACCCTTTTGTCTGGGGACAAATGGGTGTGGTAAGGACATTTAAGAGGTACACTCCTAACAAATTTCAAATGAACAATAAAAACAACATTATTGACTATATTCACCAAACTGTAAAATAGATTGCCCAGAACTTATTTATCCTATAACTGAATGTCTACAGCCTTTGACCTGTCCTCGAAAGACACCTTTCAACTCTCTACTTCAATTTTTTTTTTAAGATTCTTCCTGTGTCAACTTGACTGAGCCAAAATATGCCCAGTTATCTGGCAAAACATTACTTCTGGATGTGTTGTCAAAGACGACTCCAGAAGGCATTAGTATTTCAATCAGTAGGCTGAGTAAATATCACCCTTACCAATATGGGTTGGCTTTCTATCAAAATAGAACCAAAAAGCAGAGAGAGGGTGAATTTCTTCCTCTTTGCTTTAGCTAGGACATATACATTTATATCTATCTATATAAATATATGTATATACATATATATATATGTGTGTGTGTGTGTGTGTGTGTGTGTGTGTATACATACATACAGACAGACAGGCAGACAGACATTTTACTATTGGCTCTATTTATCTGGAGAACCGTGACTAATACAGAGTAAGTACTTTAGGGATCAAATTTTCTTCTTCAACTTGTTTCCCCTCTCAAACCAACCCTCCCATCCGCACTAATTACCTCACCTCCACATCATGTACATCCCTTCAACTGTTCCGCATGCGGTAGTAACACTTATAAAACTAATACAGGAGAAATTTCTCTTCGCCACCCAAAATCTCAACAATAACCCTGGGTTTTACAGATGAGGAAACTGAGGCACAAAGAGGTTAAATAACTTGCCCTAGGTCTCACGGGAACTAAACCCAGGCAGTCTGGTTTGAGAATGCTCATGGGAAGGAGAGAGTGAGAGGGCAGAGATGGGTAAAGGGGATGCTGTCTAAAAAGCCTCTTTGACAGATACCCTTTATTCTCAGCCTTTCATTTACATACATCTGTTTCTCCTACTCTCAACCTAGTGTTACACTGTTGAGGTGCATGACATCAGAGATGTTCTCTTCACCAGACAGCAGATGATTACTCTGTCCTCCAGGTAAATATCAAGTCTATTCCCTCACCTTGCCAGTGGGTAGAGATGCCTATCTTCCAGCCTATACATGGGCTATGAAAAGCATCCTGGAAGCGAGCTCAGATATTGAACCTTCTAACACTCCTAACATCTCATCTCTATCTATCTATATCTATCTATCTATCTATCTATCTACCTATCTATCTATCCATCTATCTCCACACACACACACACACACCCTCAACTGAAGGCCCTGCCATTTACGTCAGCTGCTCACCCTCACCAGGGAGTGGCATGGATTACTCTGTCACAGTACCAGCCCTTCTTCCAGGTACCTTCCTTAGCTGCATTTGCTAAGGAAGAA
This sequence comes from Aplodontia rufa, assembly GCA_004027875.1. NCBI lineage: Eukaryota > Metazoa > Chordata > Mammalia > Rodentia > Aplodontiidae > Aplodontia > Aplodontia rufa. The sequence goes on from PVKS010008761.1 coordinate 60,758, forward strand.
GGCAGATATTTCTCAAACAATTTTTGCATTTTACTGAACAAAGAAAAAAGATGTTCCTGTCATTGTTCACTGTGTTGTTCCTTCCTCCTATTAGCTTTGCTAAGATGCACCCAAGGAAAAGAAAATACAATTGCATACAATTAGCAATGGAAATTATTAATAGGAGCAAGAGATCCAATCCATTCTACAAGTAATTCTGTAGCGATTTTAGTAATTGATAGTAATTAAACACTAATTAATTCATTTCCTAAGTAATGTATTTACTTTATTTATGGGTATTCACTTTAATTACACTTGTTTGCATTCCTTGGGTTAAGCAATACAAATTTGCTCTTTTCTGAAAATGTTTATTTGAGCTTCTTTAAGTCATTGTTTGAGAACTTGTGGGAACAAAGACTAATTGCCTTCAATTGCAGCTGAAAACATTGATTTCTCACTTTGGGATGTGGAGTCAAAGGGAGGCAAGGCTTTCTGCCTTCCCCATTTAGGCCTTAACTCCTTACCCTTAATTTTTGGTCCAGCTGTTTGGCAAACAGTTTCTCTAAGTTCATCTCAGAAAAGATCAAAATCTTGGCTATGGGAGTAAGTTCCACGTGTACCTCAAATGTCAGGAAATGAAAATCCTAACTTTGGGCTTCACTTTGGAAGGAATAGGATGATTCTAGAGGGACATGCCAGGTGTGTGTCTGTTCTTTGGACTAAGTGGTTGTTGCTATTTTAGGTGGATTTCCAGGACCAGAAGTAAAGTGTAGGGCCACCTGCTCCATAGGGCAGTGCTCACTTATCTGTATGGACTGTCCATGCAGCCTGTCTTCAGAAACCTCCTTCCCAGGCACTCTCCCCAGTACTCCAGCTCAGGGTGGCACCAGCTTTTAGAAAGTCTTCCTTATTCTGAGCCTAAATCTGTGCCTTCAGGAGTATTTTTCTCCCTGACTCCACCTTCCCCTGACTGCTGTATCCATAGGGCCATAGAGAGTAAGTCCTCTCTCCTGTACACTGCTCAGTCTTTTCGCCACTTTACAACCAAGGAGGTGGCACCAGGCATTCTTCTTTATTCAACTATTCCCGTACACAATAGTTTCACATCCCTTCAGTATCCTGTGTGCTCAAGGAAATCCAGTCTATTTTCATCTTCCCGAAGAGATGTGAGTGGCTGTAATCGGACCATCACAACCAAAAACGGAGAGGACCTTTCAGTCAAGATTTTTGCACTCCTATTAATGAGTGAATTAACTTAAGTTGGCACATAACAATAATGACTTATCTTGAGTTGTTGACCCTTACTAGGAGCAACAGACAGGATGCTAAGTGTCTCAGAGATCTGTGAAGCATAATAGGTAGGTCAAAGAATGAAAGAGACTCAAGGTCATGGAAACAATTTGAAAATTCCATCCAGTTCTCTGCTCCATAGAAAGAGAGGTTTTTCAGTCTAGCTCATTATGCTTCCAATTATATTTTAATCTTGAAATATTTAATTGGCAAAGTTTGAATTTATTCAACATATACAACATGATTTGGTAACTGTGCATAGTGTATAATAATTACTACAAACTAACACGTTCTTCACCACCCATGCTGTACATTAGATCCAAGGAACTTGTTTATTTTTTAACTAAAATGTTTTACCTTTTGGCCAACATTACCCCAATCCTACTATGACCCAGTCCCTGGAAATCTCCATTTTGTTCTGTGCTTCTGTGAGTTTGACATTTTTAGATTCTACAATGTTATGGTTTGGACAAAAAGTGTCCCCAAAGACTTATATGTTGAAGGCTTGGTCTGCAATGCAGCAATTTTCAAAGGTGGGGATTTGGGGAAGTGATCGGGCTACAAGGACTCTCACATCATTAGTGGATAAATCCATTGAGGGATTCATAATTGTTGGTATTATTGGGAGGTGGTGGAAATTGTAGAAAATAGGGCATAGTTGGAGGAAATAGGTCACTGGGATTATTCCCTGGAAGGATGTATGTTGCCCCTGACCCCTTTCTCTCTCCCTCTCCCACTCCCCTAGCTGTCATGCAGTGAGAAACTTTCTTCCATCACATCCTTTCGTCACCATGTCCTGACTCGCCTCAGCCCAAAGCAATCAAGTCAGTCAACATGGACTGAACCCTCTGAAGCATGAGCCAAAATAAATCTTTTCTCCTCTATGTTACTTTTCTCAGGTATTTGTGACAGTGACAAAAAGCTGGCTAATATACACACTTAAGAGAAATCATATAAGGCTTGGCTTATTTAGTTTAGTATAGTATCTTCCAGCTTCATCATTGTTGTCTCAAGTTGCAGGATTTACTTCTGCGTATGTCTGAATAATATCCACTTGTATGTTCATACCATGATTTCTTTACTCATTCATATCTTCCAAATCTTGGCTATTGTGAATAATGGTACAATGAACCCAGGGGTACAGATACTTCTTTGAGATACTGATTCCATTTACTTTAAATATATACCCAGGAGAGGGATGGATGGATCATATGATAGTTGCATTTTTTGTTTTTTGAGGAGCCTCCATACAGTTTTCCATGATGTCAGCAAAAATTTACATTCTTGCCAACAATGTGCAATGGTTCCCTTTCATCCATACCCTGGCCAGCTGGGTGCCTTTTTGATAAAGCCACTCTAGCAGGTGTGAGGTGACATTCTCTTGTGGTTTGATTTGTATTTCCCTGATGATAGGTGATATTGAGCACCTATTCAGGTAAACCCTAACCCCATACTAATCAGGAGCAAAATTGGTCAGGGATCAATGACAGAAGAGAAACATGTAGGACTGGGATAGAAAATAGCCTATGTAAAAGATAGGCTATTTTGGTAGCATTGTAGACCTGTAAGTCTCCTTTGTCCCACACTACAGGCCTCTTCTTCACCCTAGGAAGAGAAGAACAGGCAAGAGAATAGTGATTAGAGCAAGAAGGGACAGGAGAATTGGGGAAGGTAATATCTTCTGAGACGTTCTGAGATAAATGTCTGCAAGAAGTAGATGGTGGTAATAAAAGATGTAATTTCACATATACTCAATTCCTACTTCAGGGGTTTCCAATAATGTAAGATCGAAAGTATCATTTTATCATCATGAAGTAGCAGAGGGGCCAACTGCTCTGAACAAACATGGAATGAGGAGCTGAGACTCTGTAGTAGCCTCATTGCTCACTCACTGACATTTGTAGCCATGGGGTCCCTGATCCTGAGGCTGGAACTCCACTGAAGAAGGGAGGAGAAGAACAGAAAATGAGGTCAAGGCATCCACCCACAGCTGTTCACTCAGAGCTTTCCAGTACTGGAAGTGCTGAATCAGCGCTCACTTCTGAGTGTGGAGGGTCTATGGAAACTATTTGCTGCCAGGGCCTGTCTTCTGGAGATTCAACTTTCCAAGGAGGGAAGGAAGTGGTGGAAATAGCCACATAACAGGATAATTGGAGTTTGAACTGCTAAAAGAGTTCTGTTAGAGAATGGGATGAGCCATAGTCTTGGAAGAATACCCATGCTGGCCCTAGAGAAACTTGCCCATGATAGAAGATAGCTGGATACTCAAAGGAAAATGCCAGAAATGATCACCATTCTTACCCAGAGATGATGGAGCCTCTTCTCTATTGGGAAGATAAACCTTGACTTCCAAATCCTCTGGTATTATTTGATCCCCTCAAAACTACTTCCATTCTATTAAACAAATCTGGCCTGAGTGTGTTTTGAAACATAAAAAGAAAGGATTTCCAACTACGAAAAAGTGAATGCAGCAGTCATATAAAGATGTGTTCATTTTTGTGAAAATTGTGTGTGTGTGTGTGTGTGTGTGTGTGTGACTCTGTGCATGTACATACCATTTAGAGATATATATGCATGTGTGGTTATTTTCATTATCATGCAGTGCAGGATTTGCTTCTGCTAATCAGTTCAGGATCCAGAAAAGGAGATTCTGAAAGAAGCATCCCATTACTAGCCAGCAGGCTGTGAAAACCTGTACCTGTTCCATACCTTGTAAAGAAAAATCTGTTTTCATTTCCTATAAACGTGCATGCAAGGGCATGCAAGCACACACACAATAGGGAAATCAGCTGAAAATTCCTGACATAGTTCCTGAAGGATGATGGGAGAAAGGGATTGTGGACAGGGGAAGAGGGGATTAAGATTCTTGGAGTATGGTTTCTCTATAAGCTGGAATGAGATCTCAGGACCATAATTATTAATCTGTTGTTTTGTAATTAAGAAAGAAAAGGAAGGAAGGAAGGAAGGAAGGAAGGAAGGAAGGAAGGAAGGAAGGAAGGAAGAGAGGGAAGGAGGAAAAGAAGATACTTGCAAGTGCATACAAATGTGAGCCCAATAAATAATTGTTAAATGAAGAATAACAACTGTGGGAATAAAGTGCACATGACCAATATATAAGCCAAATCATGTCACCCTCTTCCCATATCTTGTAGTTTTTGGAGGAGTGGCATTTAACTATTGACTGGAGTTACATCCCCTGAGCCATTCCTCGCTGGGATTTGGTTCAGAGTATAATTCTATCTAAACTTTAAGAAAATGAAGGTCTGAAAGAAAAATAAAATCAAATGAATATAATGGAGAAAAAATGATGGGACCTTATTGAGAATTAGCTCCATTATCTTATTTGTTGATAATCATGATCCTTTGACTTGATTTTTTGTCCCAAAATAGAACCTCTCCACATTCAAAATGAGATGAGTATTGGACTAACTTTAGGTAAGGTGATTCCTAATCCAGAAAATAAAGTAGAATACAGTCTCTCTTATTTAAAGGCAATAATTCAAATTGGTAGTTGCGTACCATGTCCATCATCCAATGTATATATAATATTCTGGAACAAGCTAAAATTTCTGACCAGCTTTCTGTTCAAAGTTAATTTCATAATCAAGAGCTTAATTACTGAAAGGCTCTTATTGACATGAGAGATATCTGGGGCAAAGCAAGTGATCCAATAATTCCACACCTAATGAAAGACTAGGATCCTGAAATGAAGTCAGATTAGCTGAGTACACCACACAGAATCAAATCAAGTTTCAGAACCTAAGTTCAGTGTTTAAGGAATCAACATAACAATTAAGAAAATACTCAATTCAATATATTTATCTGTTCTGATTTGTGATGATTCTGTTGTGGCTCTCTTCCCATATAAGCTTTATCCCATTTCTATTCTAGTCTCTGCTTCTGTAGTGCCTTCTGCACTTGAATGTGTATCCACAGTCACATGTGTGCACATATCCAGTGTGCTTCCCACCAATACACTCAAAGCCAACTATTTATCCCTTCTCATGCCTGGTTCTTCTCCCAGTATTAGATGTTATTCACCCTCTTCTTCTGGTTACTGAAGCACTATCTCCTTCCTGTTTGCTTTTAACTATGTGGAATCAAATGGACTACTAACCTAGATGCATGTGCATTTCAGTCTAAATGGTGTGTGCACTCCTGTACTAACTGGGAACAATACACAAATGTGTCTCCTTGTTCTCCTTGCTTTTTCCTGCTTCCTGAATACAGATAGTTGCATGCACCATCTCTTTAGTCCTTTTTGTGTGTGTTCTCCCCTAACAATACATTTACTTAGCAGGCTTTAACTCCCTCTTTATAAATGCAGCGATCAAATTTAACTTCAATCCTGAAATCATTACCAAGTGCCACTTCTAAATATCCAATGGCTTGATGAACTTCTCCATCTAGTTTCTCCTTTCAGTACCTTAAACTTGGTACATCCAAACTGAATGCACCATTCCTCCTATACCCCATCAAAGGCAATGAGCTGCCCAGCCTGAACTCCCTATATCTGTTATGATACTTCCATCATCTCAGGCCCCAAATCTTCATCTTCCTTCTCTTTCTCCACTGCAGAAGAACCTCATTGAACATTGTCAAAACAGGTTTCCTAATAGTTGCTTTATGTGCTTCTAACATCACCATCCTTCAGACTTACACTGTATTAGTCAGCTTTCCATTGCTGTGACAAAACACCTGAGATAAACAACTTAAATAGAAGAAAATTTTATTTCAGATCACAGTTTTAGAGGTTTCAGTCTAAGGTTGTGTGGTCCTGTTGTTTGGGACTTGTGGCAAGTCAGAACATCATGTTAAGATGACATGGCAGGGCTGGAGCTGTGACTCAGCAGTTACAGCACTTGCTAGGCATGGATGAATACAAAGTTTCAAACCCCAGAACCCACATACACAACTAAGTGACAGAGCAATGAAAGCCATGTGAAAAACTAAATAAAAATTGATTTTCTCTCCCCCCCCCCTCTCTCTCTCACTGTCCTTCTCTCT
>PVKS010008762.1:0-66924 GCA_004027875.1 Aplodontia rufa
CCCCCCCCCCCGCCCTGTTTTCCCATGGGACCCCTTGAGCTCTCTGCTCCGTGGAGCCATGCCTGCCATCATGAATCTCTGCCTCACCTCCAGCCCTGACGAATGGAGCTGGCTTTCCACGGATTGAGATCTCTGACACTGTGAGCCCCCAAATAACCTTTCCTCCTAAAATTGGTCTTGCCAGGTCTGTTAGCCTCAGCAATGAAAAAATGGACCAAAACAACCTGAACACACCAAAGTGTGCAAAAGAGAAAATAGATAATCAAATGTTCCAGATGCTGGGGAAAAGTCTGCTACGTAGCTCTTTTTTTTCCCTTAATGTAGTTGCTGTGAGGACCTTGGTGGACTGGGGAAGAGAAAATACGGTAAAATATCAGTATCGGGAAGCAAAACTGAGTTTTCAATTGGCTTAGGGAAGGGAGGAGATTCTTGATTATGTTTCTGTGGTTGGGGACCTGCGGAAAGAACAATGGTGGAAGTATTTCCCATGAAAACAAGAAAGAAAAGAACCAAAGAGAACATCTGGAGCAGAAGAAGGGAATGTCTCTATCAGATATTGAGATGAAGGTGGTGAAGATACGCTGGAAGGTGAGTTAAAAAGACAAGAGTTCCTGCTCCATGATCTCTTCCTATTGCTCCTGACTCCTCTTGTCCTGCAGACCAAATCTAATCTTTCACAAGAGTATCATTCTATGTTTAAAGATTATAACTTTGTCTCCTGTAAATTCCCAATTTATTGGTCTAAATATACCCAGGTCATTTAATTACTTCTTAGAATTTCAAATTTTATTTCTGATGCTATGGCAACAAATGATGATCAATTTAGTATTGTTAAGCTCTAACAGAGATTTCTAGAGATACCAGTAGATTAAGGAAACTTATTCCTGTTTTGCTTTTTTATAGATGAAATACACTGGATTCCAGATATAAGAGAAAGGTGTTTGTTATTATTCCTCAGCAACATATGACACAAATGAGTAAGCTAGAAAAGAATGTGGCATTCAGAAAGCCCAAGTAGGTTTGCTCGGAACAAGCCAAGCTAACTCAACAAGATTAGCACAGTGCTCTTCGGGAACAGATCTTCTCAAGCCTTGCACCGTGTTATCTTTGAGACATGCAGCACTCTTAAGCCCTGTCTCTCGCTTGGTATCGAGTTCTCTCTGGACTTCTGGACACTTTCCATCATCATAGTTCTTCTCTTACCTCTTTAGCTGATTCTTGTCAGTTTACTTGTTTCTTTGCTGGTTGCCTCTTCCTCATTTTCTTATAAACCAGTGTTTTGTAAAGTATGCTCTGAGAACAGTGGGTATCAGAATCATCTGGAGTGCTAGCTAAAATGAAAATTCCTGACCCACCCCACAGGTTCCCACTTCTTAGGAAGTGCGGTCAATTACAATGTATTACTTAGGTGATTTTTGTAGACATTAAAATTTAAGACACAGTTTTACATGCCCACAATCCCCAACTATTGTCATGGCTACAACCACCACCTGTTTGTTTATGAAAACTGGAGCTCACCTATCTGAGAAAATTGCTTTCAAACTGTTGGAACAACTATCAAACTCCCTTGGACATCTTCATGCTGTTGTAAAAGTACACTTACAAATCAACAAGTCAAAATTAATCACCTTCTCTCCTTTTCCCTTTTTTTTTTTTAAAAAAAGAGAAGGACAGTGAGAAAGAGACAGAGAGAATCAATTTTTATTGTGTTTTTCACATGGCTTTCATTGCTCTGACACTTAGTTGTGTACGTGGGTACTGGGGTTTGAACCCGTGTACTTGTGCATGCTGGACAAGTGCCGTAACCACTGAACCACTGCTCCAGCCCTCCTTTTCCCTTTTAATACCATAAACCTTGCTACCTATAACTAAACCTGATTATCATATGTAATTACCCTTCTCTATTCTTCTATTGTGTCTATAACAAGACTTGAGTGTTCTTGTTCTTTAATATTTTCTTTTTCTTCTCTCCATCCCTGTACATTTGTTTGATTCAATCCATTCTTATTTGTCAAGTGGATAGAGGACATAGCTCTCTTTCTTAGTTCTAGTCTTTTTCCTCTACTTTAAAACAACTTTTATGCTATTTACAAGAATAAGCTTTTCAAAATGTAAACATCTTCTTGTCATTCCCCTCCCTCCAATTAAACATTTGGATGGCATTCCATCATCAACAGAAATAATCCTAAAACCTATGACTTCAAGATATGATATCCAGCAATAAGTAGAACCACCTCCCCCATATGCCTTAGCTCTGGACATTATGATAAAAAGTATCGAGCTTTCTCATGTTTTTATTTTAAAGAATCTCTTAAAAATATTTTTTAAAAATAATTTTGTCCTTCTGGAGTATCTTAACTGCTTTTCCATTTGGCTGACTCTTCTTATCATCCATTACTCAGCTTAAGAAATCTTTCCAAGTCTATAGTCAATATGGATTAGGTATTGATTTTTTTGTGTTATGAACAGCCTCAACTCACCTCTAACTCTGTATTTAGGAAGATGTGTTATGATATTGTTATATTATAATGTTCCCCACTTGATAAAGAGACTTTTGAGTGTAGGACAGTAGATATTTAGAAATAGGGTAAAGGTGAAATCAAACGGGTATTTGAATTTACACATTTCTCAATTTTAGTAAAGCATATGATCAGGTATTAAATGGATAAGATATGGACTTTAGGTAGATTGTGAGTCTATTTAACCAAAGATTGAGAATTCATTTATTCACCACTTGATATTATATATGTAACATAGTGAGAGAAAATTTGTCTTTCTTTCTTTGTAGCATTTTTAGCAGCGATATAAATACAAAACCTGTGTCCTTATCAAAACTGCACATACTACAATGTTTGGATGAATGCTAAGCCTTTAGATGTAAAACTTAATTTAAATGGCTCAGCAGACAGGAATATTGGCTGTCAATCCAACAAAAAAAATTAGCAACCATAAATAAACTCTGGATTTTAGCTTGAAATCAATTTCACAAAAACAGACATGTGGATTTGCCCTGGTATCAACTCATGTGGAATAGATAGAGGAATGTTTGTTGACTAGTAGCATAACAAAATTCCACAATATGAGAGATTTTCTAGCATGGATAGCCCTGCATCAATCTCAACTAATATCTGAGTTCTATATTGGCTTGATGTGGAGCTATTGCCCAAAGATCCATGTGTTAAAATTTGGTCCCCAGGGTGCCACTACTGGGAGGTGCTGGAACCTTTGGGAGGTGGGGCCTACTGCTTAGGTCACTGGAAGAGTGCTCTTGAAGGGAATTGTGGTATGTCAGCCACTCCCCCTTTCCTTTTGCCCCCTGGCTCATGACATAAGCAGTTTTGCCCCACCGTATGCGTCTGCCATGATGTGCTGCCTCAACACAGGTCCCCAACAGTGGATCCTGGACAGGCACCTCCAAAACCATGAGCCAAAATAGACCTTTTCTCTTTACAAGCTAATGACATTAGGTATTTCATTAGTAGTGGTAGAAAGGAACTTTGAGAAGCTAGAGTATATAAATGTACTCACGTAAAAGCAACTAGATTTATATGGTACATAAATACAACTTTGTGAAGAAATGGCAAAATAGAATTGTCAAGAGCCATGGAATATTCATTCTTTCATTCATTCATTTAACAAGTATTTATTCCGCACTGTGCTGTGTACCAGATGCTATTCTCAGAACAAGGGATAAAGTGGAGAGTAAGACAGACTACATCCCAATTCTCATGAAACTTATGTCCTATTTGGGATGAGAGAGAGAGAGAAGATAAAAAACAACTAAGTGGATGAATGAACAAGATCTTTTGAAATATATGTATTATTAACTTTTACAAATGTCATTATGGGTACTTGCTACTAGGTATGCTGGGTGGTCAGAGAAAGTCTTTGAGAAGATAATGGAGCTAAGACGCTAATGTCCTATAGGAGGATCCAGTGATGCAAATATCTGGTGACAGAGTGTTTCAGGTAGGGAGAACACCAAGTGCCAAGGCCCTCAGTTAGGAGCTTCCTGCAGTCGGGCAAGTGAGAGATGGTGAAGCTTCCATCAAGATGGAATCAGTTGATACAGGAAAAAGGGAATGGATTCAGGATTTATTTTGGAAGTAGAGGAGAAGAGATGTGTTTATAGATTGGATGGATATAGTGTGGAGGGGGAGGCAACAAAAGGAACCGAGAGGTATGTATTTGTCTTGAGCAATTGAGTAGAGAAGTAGAGAAGCAAGTTCCGTAGAGGTAATTGAAAATACTGTTAAGATGATTTGATTTAAACTCAAGAGTCCATTCAAGACGCAAACGAGGATGTCAAATAGGCAACTGAATGTAAATGTCTGGGTCTCAGTGGAATGACACTGCTGGATGTGTAGCTTAGTCAAGTTGAATCACACAATGACAAAATGTCTATGTGACCTTCAGTAAAATTTACCAGGCTCTACCTGTCCTCCAAATCTGAATAAAAAAAAGGGAAAAATAATAGTGTTCATTTTACGAGGATGAAAAATACTTAAAGCAAATATTACACAGTACTTAGTTATTGTGGTGGCTGTCACATGGTAAGGTTAACAAGTTAGATATTTAGTTTATTAGTTAGAATTCTTTTATTTGTAAGTTATAAAACTGCAGCAATTGGTTTATAAAATAAGAAAGATTTGTAATTTCATGTAATAAAGATCACTAATGCTAGTGACTCTGGGACTAGCTAAGAAACCATTAAGGACCCAGTTCCTTTCATCTTTGTGCTGTGCTTTTCTTGGTATACCATAATACTCTTGATTATGGCAACTTGATGATAACATCAAGTGGAGGGAGAAAGTCTGTTTCTTTTCAAAATTTCAAGCATCCAGAATAATCTTTCCCAAACTACTTGAAATTAAGTTGCTGACATCAAAACACTTCATTTAACTACTTTAGCATGTTTCTCCAAAGAACGAGAACAATATTCTACATAAGAACCACACAGGATCAGACTTAAAAGACTAACAATAATTTCCTAATATAGTTTCCAATCTAGTACACATTCAAGTTATGTATTGGCTCCCAAATATCTTTTATGTCTATTTTTAAATTCTAGGATGCAACAATTATGCCCTCATTGCATTTGTATATGCATTTTTAGTCTCTTTTAATCTAGAACAGTGCCGCTACCTTTTTACTTTTATGACACTGATGTTTTGGAGAGTTCAGATCTTGTTATATGTACCACATTCTGGATTCATATGATTGTTTCTTTATGGTGTCATCTAATTTCTTTCTTTTCATTCTGTATATCTCACATGAGGCCTAACATCTTTCATAGATCTATTTTATTTTTAGCAAGATAACTTCATGGATATTGCTATGTACTGCATATTACAACATATGCATCAGGACATAATGTCAGAATTTCTGACTATTGATGATGATGCATTTTATCACCCAATTAAGATGGTGGCAGTCATATATCTCCATTATAAAGACATATATTCCCTTCAGAGTTCTTAATTAATCTGGGGGAGGAAATATTATGCCATCATGCTGTTCCTTAGCTAGTGACTTTAACATCCATTGATTATGGTTGCATGGATTGATTATTATTTTGGGAGTTACAAAATAGTGATGTTCTAATTCTTTATTTTTTTCACATTTTTATCAATATTTTTTCCTGTAAAGAAAGGCACACCTCGTTTTTACTTAAGTTTCACTCACCTTATTTTATTTAGGTTTCGCTATGATTTCTTACATTTGAGTTCAATCCTATAGTTAATTACAGTATTTGCTTTTGATGCTTTAACCATTCCAAACTTTGCAAGTGGGGACCCCTTTGAGCTGATTCCTATGTGGTTTCTTTTTTTTTCCCCTCTCTCTTTAGTTTTTGTTTTCTGGCATAATAAGGTGTTTTGATTTTTATTGTGACAAAATACCTGAAGAAACAACTGAGAGGAGGAAAGGTTTATTTTGGATTATGGTTTGAGAGGTTTTAGACTAGGATCAACTGGCTCCATTGTTTCTGGGCTTGTAGTGAGACAGAGAATCATGGTGGAGCAGAGCTCCTCACCTTATCAATGATGGGGGAAGGAAGGGGAGAGGGAGAGAGAATGAGGAGAGAGAAAAGAGAGAAGAAGAGAGAATGTCCCTGGACAAGATATAGTCCTCAAGATATAATCCTCACGATATAGTCCTATAGTGCTCTCTAGGACCCATTCCCTCAAATGCCTCCCACCTGTTACATCTTCTATTTTCTCCCAATTATGCCATCAAATTATCAGTCCACCAATGAGGTCAATGTCTTCATGATACAATCACTTTCCCAAATCCCCACCTTTGAACATCACTACACTGGAGATCAAATCTTCAACAAATGAGATTTAGGATACATTCAAGATCCAAATAATTACCTGAGGTATCAAAGATTGTTCTTTTCTGTCTCAAACATAGAATTAGTTAGTTATTTATGCAAAAAGCTGATTCCTTTAAGACTGGTATTTAGAAATTAATATATGCATTGTGCTTTTTGGTTATGCTTTATTATCACTTCTATCCTCTTTTTTTGGAAAGAGCTGGCAAACACACATATATCTATATATGACATGTATATAGATTATATATGTATGAGTGTGACATACATATTATATGTAATAAGTTCATATTGATATTTCCAATTTAAATCTAACATTATACTATCTTAATTTGCTTCGTGTTTTCATTTTTTCCCTTAAAGCAAGTGAAATATGAATACATAAAAAGTATGTAAAGAATAAATTATAATACAGATAAAATAACTTAAAAACTAATAATAGCAATCCCACTATTAAAGACCTACTCGGTAAATTATAAGATTTTTTTTGTAGCTCCTTTTGTTTTTAAAATATATATTGCTAAGGATCTTTAGCCAGGAATGCTTGCTGAAAAGTTATATGATATTATGGTTTGGATCTGGAATGTCCTCTAAAGACTCTTATATTGAAGACTTGGTCTCCAATATAGTATTGTTCAGAAGTGGGGAAATAATTGGATTATGAGGGCTCTGATTTCTTCTGCAGATTACTCCATGGATTCACAATTGAATAGACTATTGGGAGGTGGTGAAAACTGTGGTAGGAAGGACCTAGTTGCAAAGGAGATCACTGGAAGGAGATATTTCAGCCCTAACCCCTTCCTTGTGCTCTCTCTCTCTCTGCTTTCTGGCTGCCAGGAAGTAAGCGGCTCTTCTCCATGTCCTTCTACCATGATGTTATATGCCATCTCAAGCTGAAAAATGAGGCCAACTGAATAAGGACTAAATCCTCTGACACCATGGGCCAAAATAGACGTCAACTCCCTTAAGTTGATTTTCTCAAATATTTTGTTACAACAAGGAAACCTGGTTAACACACATGACATAATTATAGTTATTCTGTTAGGTTGTTGTGGAGTTATATTCAGTTGCTTCTGGTCTTGTTTTGGAGCAAAGAAACCCTTCCTAGAAGATCTGGGGTGACCTCTTCCGACATCTCATTCACAAGATAATGGGATCGTTGAGATTGGCCTTCAATAACTAGTGTATATTTCTGAAGAACATACAGGAGGGGCTAAAACCAAGAGAAAATCTGGGTTCTACCAGTAAGAAAGAAATAGGATGACTGTTTGGCAACATCAGTGTCTGCTACATCTAATACTATAATAATTTTAACCCATTTCCAGGGGAGTTGACTAAATATATCAACTGCTATTCTGTACCTTGTATATGAGAAAATACAAATCCCCAATGTTGGCATGGCTGTGGAGAAAATACTTTTCATATGGTGATTATGATGGTTTAAATGGGAGCTATCGTTGTGAAAATCAGGTTGACAGGATATGCTGATTTAAGAAATTTGACTATGTTTTTCACTGTTGTGACTAAAAGACCCAACAAGAACAATTTTAGGAGGAAAACTTCATTTGTGGACTCATGATTTGAGAGGTCTTAATCCACAGAAGGCCAATTCCATTCCTTGGAGTTTGAGGTGAGATAGGACAAGATGGTGGAAGAGTGTGGTTGAGGGAAGCAGCTCACAGGATGATTGGAAAGCAGAGAGACAGAGAGAGAGTCTCCATGACAGATACAAAATACATACCCCCAAAGCACTCAATAGCCCAACTTCTCCAGCCACACCTTACCTGCCTTCAGTTGCCAGTTAATCTCTACCAGGGAATTAACTCACTATTGGGTTAAGGTTCTTATAATGCCATCGTTTCACCTCAGCCTTCCTTCATTGTCACACATGAGTGAAATGGTTAAATCATAATGGAGTTGTTTAATGGAAGTGTAGATCAATCAAAAGTAATAATTATGAGGAGCATGTAGTAACCATGCAGTAGGAAAGTGTTTATAAAGATTAATGGAGAAAAAGAATATAAAAGAATCCCTATGCAATGATTCTAATTCAAGAATTATATCTGCACGTGGACAAAAGCCAAATGAAAGAAGAAGTCAGCCTGATAGAGATGGGTGGACTGTAGCTGGAATTAAATTTCTAATTTTATTTATAATTTTGTTAATGTTTGTCAAGAAATGCAACTGAGGGGAAAAATTCTTTCATGTTCTCTAGTCAACCAGATTTATCTGGGCTGTTAGAGAATCTAAACCTTCTTTTTGGAAAATTTTGATTGTATCTGCAAGCACTCTGTTAGCCTACCTTGTCTCATCTTCTGGGAAAGCATAAGTCAGATTCCACAATTACCCTAACGGAATGTCAATTGTGCCACTGGAATGTCTCATATCAAAAGCCGATGGAATTTGCTTCATTCAGCCACACAGAATAACTGCACCCTTGGTGCTGCCAGAAAGCTCAGTCTGGAATTGATTGCTGTAGTTCTCTCCCGGAGCACAGTCGAGTTGATTGCTTTTTGAGAAAGCCTCTAAGGGATTTGCTGTCCATGTACCTATGGAGCTCTCTGTGCCCCTGACTGGAGTAGAACTTGAAGGAGAAAGATCCTAAGGCTCATCAAGTGAAAGGGTCTTTAAGGGGAAGAAATGCAGTGGCAAGAGTTGAAATTGAAAATTTGGAAAACACGATAAAGAGAAGGAGTTGAAAGTACACATTCAGGCATCCAAAATTAAAAGACTGGATAATGGAAACAGAACTCAGCAGAACATGAGATCACTGAAGCATGTATGAGAGGACACACAGGGTAGGCCAGGCCAGAGCTGAGGTAGCCTCTCAAAGGTGTTAATTTAGTGTAAATCAGTATCAGGGCCCTCTTTTTTATTTTTCTGCCCAAGAAAAAGTATGTGTAATACTTGTGGATTATATTGGCTTTGCCCATTTTAGAAATGCCTTTACTGAATAACAATTTAGTATTATTCCCTTTGCTGTAATAAAGAATCTCTAGAAAAAATAGCTGTGTGAAGATTGTTTCTTTATCTTCTGTAAAGCCACTTTCAAGACATCATCTGTTTTTTACTCAACCAAGGATCAATGAATTCTTCTTACAGTTATGTGATGAAAGCTTTTTAGAATTCTTTTTAGAATGTAGTGTCAAGAACACGTATCTCTTCTCATGTACTGGTTAGCTTCATTTTTGTACTTTGGTGAAAACTATGAAACTATATCATTAATTCTCTTTTTGCTTGAGTACCAGGAAGCTCACAGCTAAATAAAATACTTAAATACTTTTTTTTGAAGTTAGTGTAAGTCATAATTATCTCCTGTGTTATTTTTGTATTCTGTTATATATATTTGGACTGTTCAATTTACATGTGTATTCTTTGAGTCACAAAAATTTAAAAAGGGGGAAGAGATTATCTGTACATAAATATCCAATGGGAAAGTAGACAGTGATTTGTCATAGTAAAAGTTGGGGTTTGGATATCCCACAGGTCCAAGTTTCAATTCTTGCTCTTCTGTGAGCCATGAGCCTAAGCTCTTGCTGACCCTGATTGTTCTTGAAATCCTCATTTGTGAACTGGAGATAGTTGATGGGATAAGCTATACAATATACGTACTATGTAGATTATCTATTGTTTTCTCTGTGCTTCTCTTTACCTCATCACTTTAGACTGGAAAATGAAATACGGAAGGCAGATACAAAGACTGTTGTGAAATACAGAAAAGGCTATCATGTTTCAAAGGACTAGCAGAGTTAGGACTAGTAGATGAACATAATACGAAGGTAGATTTTGATTACAAAATGGAATAAATTTTCTTACTATTAGATCATTCTAACAATGTAATATGGCTCTTAGTTTTGTAAGTGGTGAACAAAATTTAGTTTAATGACCTCAAAGTGTTTGATACTGAATTTGGATACTGGATTTTCTGGATAAACCATTGTCTCAACTGCCACATGAAGCATTGTCCATCTCTTAAGTGTTCTGATTATACCACCTTTAACCCCTTCAGACCTGTTCTTACTGACCAAACTGAGAACATAAAATGATAGTCTATCCAGGCATAGCAAAAAATCTTAAAAAGTAAGTTCATAATTTTGATGGACTTCTAAAAATTTTTAAGGGTTGCATTTACTTGATCTCCTGCTGGCAATGAAGAATCACGAAGACTTTAACCAAATAGAAGGAAATTGGAATTGGAAACAAAAATTATCTTCAAACAGTACTGTCTATAAATGAACTGATTTCTGATTAAAAGTGACACACATTTTAAACTTCTATTTTCTTGCAACTTTACTAAATCTGTTCATCATTTTAAACATTTTTTGGTGGAATCTTTAGAGATATCTGCATATAAGATCATGTTGTCAGTGAATAAGGACAATTTCACTTATTCCTTTCCTATTGCCTATCATTTCATTTTCTTGCCTAATTGCTCTAGCTAGGACTTCTAGTTCTATGTTAAACAAAAATGGTGAGCGTTGGTACCTTTATTTGTTCCTGATTTTAGAGAAAATGCCTTCAACTTTTCACTATTGAATACGATGGTAACGATAGTCTTAACACAGATGACCTCTATCTTTTTGAGGAGCATTCCTTCTTTATCTAATTTGTTGGTTTTTTTTTAAACCATGAAATGATGTTAAATTTTATCAAGTGTGTTTCCTGTGTCCACTGACATGATCATACAGAAGGTTGACTCATCAGAAATAATTCAGGGCTGATTCTCAGGAACTTAGAAGGGAAGGAATAGTCAAACATAAAAATCAGTATTTTGAAAGTTATCGGACTTGTTCTGCAAGTGCCATTAAGAGGTATGGTGGATTACAAAATGGAGGCTGTTTGGAAGGGAAGATGAATTAAATTCTAAATATTTTTGGTTTGAAGTGCTGGTAGGATCTTCAAGAGAAGATATAAAAGTGGTATTGAGTCATTTGGAACAAGATCTCAGGGCAAAAGTGAAAGAGGTCCTCAAAATTTGTCATAGAAAGACCACGAGTAGAAGGAAATTTCAGGCAGAGGGAACAAATGTGCAAAAGCCCAAAGGTTGAAAGGCTGTGCCCTTAGGCTTCTAATTTTGTAAGTAGCATGATACGAGTAGTGTAGGGCATGTAACAAGAAGGACAGCAGCTGAGGCTGAATCTGTTAAGGGAAGGCCAGGATACAAAAGACCACACATGCAATATGAAGAGCACATCTTGTAGGTGATGGAAAGGCACTAAACGTCTACATGGGCTGGTCTTCAGAGCATAGAAAAAAACCTACAAGTTGAATTTGGAAATCAATTACAAAAGCATTAAGATTTGAGTTGAAACTCTCATTGTCAAGCGTGTAGATGAAATTCTACATCAAGCTAAGTTCTTCCCAAATATTAGGCTCAGTTGTTTTCTTCTGGGGATCAAAAGACTTTTTTTTCCCTTCCTTTTCCATTCTTCTTTCACCTTCTTTTCTAAGAGAGGAGAAATAATATTACTGTTCTTACGCTCAACATCTCAGACAACTCTAACCCTGGATTCTGAAGGAAGAAAATTAGTTTTCAAAGTCATTGGCGGGATGTTCTTCAAGTGATGTTGTCAACAGGGTAAAGCCACACACTTCCTGGTTCTGTATCAGAGGTTGGGCAGGGGACAATGGAGGATTTCTGCAAGAAGAGACAATTATGGATTCCTCTCCAGACAAGAAGTTTCTGGCACAAATCCTGAAGTTCCTGTTTCTAGGGACACCTCCTCATTGGTTAGGGTTGCACCTGATCTAATGATTCTGTAATGAGAAGCAGCATGACATTGCCATCTTATATCTCTGACCTGAATGTGAATGTGTTACCAACAGTAAGGAAACTGGGGAAATGAAAACAGGAAGGATTCTATTATCAGGCCAACATGCCCTCTATTGCAGCACTCGGAATGCCTTATTGACATTCCTATTCACGTCCAACCCCAGCGTAATTAATCACTGGTGCATTTGCTATCCCAGGCTACAAAGATATGTCTTGAAGCCTTTTCAAGTTTCTTCCAAGCTTCTTGCTTTGGCATTTTCCCAAGCTGCTTCTTGAAGAACAGCAAGCTGGTATTTGGAGCATATGGCGATGGTCTGTTTGTGTGTTCATTAAATCAAGATACCAATGAAAAGAAAGCAGAAAGCTTTCTGTCCTTTAAATGAAATTGTCAACCCAGATATCTGCTGCCTTTCCCAAGTCCTGGTCTGAAAAGCCTGGCAAGTGGGGCTGTGTTATAATGACAAATTAATTCATATCAGACTTTGATCACAGCCTGAAAAGTTTTCTGACATCAATTTTCAGTAGTTGCTTTTAGAAAATCAGAATTCATTCTGATGTCTCCAAATCCTAACAACAAAAGCAGAGACCTCCCTCTTCTATCTGGAGCCTCAACTTCTATCATGGGGCTGGGAGGGGAAATTTTAGGACAGTTCCAGGAATGTCTAGGAAGGTGATGTTGGTGTGTGGTCAAAAACCCAACAGAAGGGGGCTCTCTTGCTGACGTGAGGCCTGTGCAGGGTGCTGTAGCTGCTTCTTTCTCATTTTTCCTTGCTCTTTCCTCCTGCCATGTAATGTGTCAAAAGCAAATGAAAATTGAGGGGATTCGGCTGAAAATAGAATTGAATTCTATTAGTCAGCCTAATAGTGAAGGTGCATTTGGAAATACAGTGCAGTATAGCTAATGTTTACCACTTGACTACTCATGCCCCAGGCTCAAAATGCATAATGATGCAAATTAAAACCCAGCAAATGGAGGAGTTGGAATCTCAAAGATAACCATACCTAACGCAGGGTATGACAGAACATCTGCTCTTTAATTAATCTTACGTAAAGACTGAAACACAGGATTGAGATGCACAGTGTTTATGACAACTGGGTTTTTCTGTGTGGTTAACATGCTCCTGGACTCCCTCATGTAATTGTTGCTGCTTTGTAACTCACACAAAGCCCAGCTGAGCAACCCCCCTCAGCCAGAAAGGAAAACATGGGCAGGAAGGGTACTGAGATGAGAATATGATGATTTTAGAATATAAATCAGGCCAATCCCTGGTTGCAGCCTTCATTCCTTCCTTGTGGGGTTGGATTGGGAGGTAGGCACTTCATCAGAATATTTTATTTTTTAATATGGGAAATCAACTATGTGCATGTTTCCATATACACACACACACATATATATGTACTATATTAATGTACATCATATTTTACGCTTTATGCACAGCCTAAGGAGCTATACATATAGTAGAATAGATAAGGTTATAGATTTGGGGGCAAGACTGTCTGCTGAATCTTGGCTCCTCTATTTCCTACATGAGTGGATATTAGTTATTTTTATGCCTCAGTTTCCTCATCTGCTTAATAACCCTGATGACAATTCCAGTCTTAGAAGGTTATCGTGAGGATGAGATTATTATTAGACTCACTGTGTACAATACATTGACCATGTGCTAGGCCTCAATGCATCAATTCTTTTCCATGAATTAACTCAATTGTCCCAATAGCTGTACCTCATAGTTAATAGACTAAAATGTGCCAGACTCTTAAAGCTGAAGCCAGTACTTTTTTAAGTATGCAGTCAGTGTTACCTATGATTCCCACTGCTTTGTAAGTCACCTATAGTGTGTAATGTTATTTAACCCCTACCATACTCTGTAGGAATGGGTTTGTCGGTTTCTGCAGCTTTTTATACTCTCAACCAAGGCTCAGAAAGTTTAATTTAGCTTCCTATAACTATAAGAGTGGAGAGTGACAAAAATCAAGATTTTCAGTCTATATCATCTGACTTAAAATTTGGTGCTTTAAGCCCCTTCTTATCCTATAATTGGAGTGTTGGGTAATTGTAAAAAAGAGGAGAGCAGTTTGCGATTCATTGTAATAATGTGTTTGTTCAAATCAGTCCTACCAAATCAAGCATGCTCAGCTCTGAAGAAAATGGAGGTTATCTCAGATGTCAAAACACTTCCCCATGAAGATTACTATTTTGGACAGTGGCCATTTTATAAATTTCAATATTCATTTTTTTGTCAACCACCGTTTGGTATTCCTGTGGTATTTATTCACCAAACATGTTGGCGAGATTCTGGAAACGAGGAGACGTCAAGGTCTTAATTTTCACTCTGACATGGAATCCATTCCTCCCGCATATACAGGTTGGCTGTTATGTGCTAGCAGCTGCTTTAAGATTGCTACATACAAAATTCACATCCTGTTTAGAATTAAGTAGAGGGGAAAAAGGGAACAGGAAAAAAAATAAGGATGAAGAGAGAAGTGAGATGCTAATGCTTTCTTGACACTGAAATTGAATTCTTCAGCAAGGAGGATTTTGAAGAATGACAGCCATTCTTGTTCAGTGGTATATTTCCCATGGATATTAAGAGTCTTCCTGAGATGAACACAAGAGGCTAATCACAAACAAAGAGGAGCCCGGCAAGGCTTATTCCCAGCCACCCTGTTCCTTCCACTGGAGGGGGCTCTCTCAACCCCTTCTCTTAGGATGTGAAATCAAACCAGATGGGTGTGCTATCTCCATCTTTTGGCCTTTTGCAGAGTCTCTGGAACAAAGCAGGGCTGCTGGGCTTCCTGAAGACTTGCATGGAGAGAGACAGAGAGAGGCTGGATGGAATCTTGAATAAAAATGATAGGTTATGCTTTAAGCTGAATAAAAATAAGCCATCTGAAGAATATATAGAAGTGGCATACATGCTGCCTCTGGAAAGAGTCATTTTTATTTGTCTATTTATGTATGAAGGAGGAAGATAGATAAATGGAAAGGGAAAGTGCCATTTCTGAAATGTTCACTCTGGCGAAGGGTTTGCAAACAATATAAAAATAGCGGCTCTTCCAAAATGATGGCTTTACTAGAAGTGTATCCACCTCTCTCCCCATTTCTAGCACCCCCCCCCCAATTCAAAGCAAGTATAGTCACTGTGGAGAAAAGACAGCGATCTTTTGTATGTTGTTATAATTAACCGGGCCGTTTCATCATCAGATTATAGAATGGGATGCAGTGTTATAAAAAGAACTAAAGGAAGAAACCAGGAGAAATGGCCATTTTAATTGCATGTTTCTTCTCTCTGCGCTTTCCCAAATTGGTTTCGTTTCCTCTGAGTGGGGTAAGTGCCAGGGTATTCACATGAGCAGGGGGCCAGGGTGGATTCCAACATTTACCAGCATTTGAATTACCTCCGGACGGTTTGGCGGCCTCTAAATTTATACCCTTGAAGGCACAGCAACAAGCCTTCATCTCCTATGGAAGGAACTTGAAAGCATGCCAGAACAGGACCTCCGTCCTCCCTTCTTAGAGTCCTGGCACGTAGAATCACACAGGAAAACAAAAGGCATTTGTGAGGAGCCGTCCAGGAAGAAAGATTAACAATATAAACCGAAGGGGGAAAAAGAAAGAAAAGAAAAAGCCCTTTAAAATGGTTTTGTGCTTATTTTAATGGAACTTGCACAGTTCCTGAATATCCTCTAATCAAAACCAAATGCTTGTTGCTTACAGCGCTTGGTCTTTGTTCCCCGGTAATGCCCACTCTGCTCGATGGGGGTGGGGCCGGCTGGGTCTTATCTTTCCACCAGGAATAAACAGTGTTGTCCTCAAGGTTAGGCCACACTGCTGCCCTGAAAACCCAGGGGAAAAAACCCCATTGGAAGCGGGACCTTGTTCTTCTGTGGTTCCAAATGCCAGATGAAAAACTCCAAGATTTTTTTTTCCCCTTGATTTTGATCCTGAAATTTGTCCAGGAATAGGACTAGGAGAAAGAAACACCTTCTTCTCCATCTCCAGCCTCATTCACTCTGACAGTCCTTTCTGGTCATCTCTCTCTGGTAGCTTTTCTTCTTCTTTCTTCAACCTTTCCCCTTGCATCCTTTCTCTGTCTACCTCTGTCATTCTATCCGTTTCTGATTAAATTCAGAAAATCAGTCAGCTTCCAACTTGATTGGCTGATGCTGTCTGACCTTGACTTGATGCGGGCTGGAAGGATTTCAGCCTTGGTTTTATCAGGATTAGCTTTTTATCTGCACCAAAGTACCCAAGGGAGTGACTCATCTCTCCATCTTTCACCTTAGACTTGCTGCTTTCTCCTCGAATTTCTCAAACAACAGGGAGAAAAGAAACAGAATGATTGTGATGGTTCTGGCAATATGACTTTTACTACAGGGCAGAAGGGATGAAGCCACAATCTGGTCCAGGACCTAGGATCAATGTCTTTGGGTTGCACTGGGTGATGTTATTAAGGGAGTTGGAGGCATGTTCTGTTTTTAACGCCAGACAATTCTTTCCAAATGCTTATGGGGTGTCCAAGGTATCCTGCATGGGGGAGAGGGAAGGAAGAAATCCCGACCCGCAAGATCTATACCTTTACATGTCACCCCAGCTTCTTGCAGCACAAATTGACTTTGTAAGATTGGCTCCGAAAATGAATACCCAGGACATCACTCTGTGTTACTTTCCTGTGAAATTACTTTTCTGAATGAAAATATTGAATTCCTTTGAAAGCAAGTAGTATAATATCTCTGGAAATGAAAATCCTGTGGAAATCACAAAGGAAAGAAGACTGAAGGATATGAAAGCTTTATATCTCTAAATGTTAGGCCCTGGACTTTTTTTTTTTTCCTTGACAACAATCATAACTGCTGTTGCTGATGTGGATACTCTGAGTGCTGGAATCTCCTAGATGCTTCTATTATAGATTTATGTTTTGTCTACAATAAACAGCCAATATCATTATCTTAATTGACTACAGCATTTGTATGCACATGGTGCTTTCTGTAGTCTACTTGCTTAGCAAGTCTGACCTGAAGAATTTTCCTTGTCTCAAGGGGAACGTATTGACTTACCGCCAGGCGTCCAGGCATCACAGGCAGTGCCTCTGCTGACCTGACAGATAACGGACCAGATCCTTCTGAGGAGCAGTGGCATGGAAGAGTTTTCCACAATGCATCAGTTACCTGGTTGCTTACCATTATCCCTCAGATCATCTAGAGAGGGATGGCTTCCTCTTTCCTGTTACTTTGACAGATGCACTGACTGCAGAGGGAATTTCCTGCAAATAAAAGTACTCTCCATAAAACTCGGTTTCCTTTGCCATCTTCTCACTCACGTAAGTTCATCTAGGCTTCATTCGTTGAAGCACCTTACATTGCATTTGATGTCATTTATTCTTCTTCTTTTTAAGAGCAGGTATTGACTGTCAACTGAATAAATTATAAAATGCCTCTTTCAGTGTCTCCCCAGATCAGTAGAAAAACAGGAAAGAGGGGACCTCAAATGGGAGGATAAGGAAGTCCAATCAAAGTAAAGTGATTCCCAAAGAGTATTCCTTTCTGTAAAGGAGATGGAGCCCTCTGCCCA
The DNA here is from genome assembly GCA_004027875.1 of Aplodontia rufa. Classification (NCBI taxonomy): domain Eukaryota; kingdom Metazoa; phylum Chordata; class Mammalia; order Rodentia; family Aplodontiidae; genus Aplodontia; species Aplodontia rufa. Next base: position 17,680 of record PVKS010008762.1, read on the forward strand.
GATGGACTGTCAGGCTGCCTGACAGCTGAGAGATTGCCGATTAGATGGCTGAGCTGCTGTCAGCCATGTTTGAAGAATGTGCAGAGCGCAGAGAGGAATGTGCTAGGTGACTGAGCCAGAAGCTTGATTTCAGAAAGCTTCAGAAGGCTTGCAGAGGTCTCTGACTTTTAAAAATGGATTAATATTAAAAGTATATATAGGGTTTTAACATCCTTAAAAACAAATTATGCCAGAACCATCTCATTTCGAGAATAAAATCTTGGGCATTTATGAAATGCTATGGTCACAATATTAGTGTGCTTTGTAAAATGTTAAAGATGAAAGCAGGGCTTGATGTTTTTCAGTTAGGAGAATGTGTAACTGCTGCTTCCAAAAGAGTTTTTCAATGTCAATGGGGCAGGGGGTGGATTTCTGAAAATGTGAACCAAGGTCAAGCTTGGTCCTGCCTGGGGCAGTACTGACTTCATGACCTAGGTGAAGACTTATTGTTAAAGGTGCAGATGATATGAAGTTGAAGGAATCATAAAGAATGCTTTTTACAATCAAATAATGTGTTTATGTATATAGGAATGTGCCATAATGAAACCCACCATTCGGTATAATGGGCACCAAAAAAATGTATTTTACGTCAAAATTAAGTATCAGTTTTTAGGGAAGTGAAAATATACTGTATGATGTTATAACAGTGGCTATATTTGTTCAAACTCATAAAATTTTCAACACCGAGAGTGTGGACTTTGGGTGAAAATGATGTTTTAACAAAGATTCATTAATTGTAGCAAATGTCCTACTGGGGTGGGAGGTTGGTAAAGGGGGAGGTTATACATTTGTGGGGGCAGAGGATATATGGGAAATCTCCATACCTTCCTCCCAGTTTTCCTGTAAGCATAAAACTGCTATAAACAAAATCCTTAAAAATTAAGGAAAAAAATACTAAGATAGTTGCTGGGTACCAGAGTCAGGGAGGAATAGGGAGTATGTTTAGTTGGTACAGAATTTTAGTTTGAGAACATGAACAAGTTCTGGTAATGATTGCAAAACAATAGGAATGTACTTAGTGTCACTGAACTGTACACTTAAAATGTTGTTATGTGTGTTTTACCACACCAAAACATAAGAACCAAGGTCCTTTGGTTGCCTGATAGCAATAACAATTACAGCAAAAACTTAAGTATAAAAAAGTCTTGGGTAAATGAAGTCAATATAAAATTTCCTGGTTATTCTGTGCCCATGTAGAAGTTTTCTAGAAGATACTGATCAGCCTAGTCCATGTGTTCAAAGATGTTGTTAGTCATTCCTTTGGATCTCCCATTATTTTTTTGATTACTCTAAAAAAAAACCTCATGATTTTATCCTAAATTCGAATATATTACTATATGATCTTATATGCATCCATGTTCCAGATGATATATGGTGCTCAAAAAATATCTGTGGATTGAGCTGCTATTTGTTTAGGTTTTATTGTTCCTTTGAGCAACTCATGCTTTCTTCATCATAGACACTCTATCATGGGAGCTTTCTTGTACTCTCACATTTGCATAAACCTCTCAATGACTTAATAAAATACTAGTGGGATTTTATATCCTAAATTAAAGTTCTTATGTGGATTTTTTACAACAAGTATCATTAAAGCTATTTGGCCAAGTGATGCTGGTCACCAATTAATCTTCCTTAAATACTATTCTAGTGACCAATATATTGAATGTCAACAACTCAGATGTGTGTACATTTCTTGACATGACCAGTGGCCAAATTCTTTGAAAAGGATGGCAGACAAAAGCTAAATACGCCCTAAGCAATTTTCCCATACACTAATCCCTTAGAAGGAAGTTAGGATATTTTAGGCACTAGAGATTACCATCTCTATATAATATGCAATTTTGCAAATCTAGGTTCATTTAATAAGGATATAGAATGAAAAGTGGAGTGAACAGAGAATTGGAGATGAAAAATCAGCTTTCCCATTGCTGCCAAGGAATTGGTGGCTATGGGATATGTCTGATCTTAGGATTTTCTTTTCATGCTTAAATAAATTAAAAATCATTAATAGTGAAGTATGTACTGCCATTGCTTTGCAGAACCGCAGTTAATTAATATAAGGAAAGGAAATTTCAATGTACAAAGACACAAATACAGCATGGATGTGTTTTGTTTGACAGGCAATGGAGAAATTATGGGGGTAAAGGATACAAACTGGCATGTTATCACAACCCCCACATATGGTGACACCTACGTACGTACCATGGGATGTACCTCAAGACAGATTATATTAATGTTCTACTTTATGAAAATGCCTAAATAAAATCATATGATATTTCAAGTAAATAAAATACAAATGTATGTAAGTCAAGAAGAGCCTATATAAGTGCTTATAACAGTGGCTGTAGAGCCACAGAGTGTTTATGTTCATTTGTCCAGGGAGGAAGTGAAATGTGCTACCATAAATGGGCCTCTTCAATTTCAGTCTCAATTTAGAACATATTTTTTCACATTCTTATAAACCAGCAGTCAATAAGGAATCCTAGCATTGACACCAAAGCTATTTCTCTTCAAATTGCTCTTAATCAATTAATAGCAAATAAATTATTTACCACACTGTGTGTCTAGAGTTAGTTTGGGAAACATATGCGCCAAACATTTCTGCCCTTCCTGTTCTGAAAGATATTGAGAGTCTGATGAAAAAGAAGAGAAACATAAAGCTATTAGCACCACAGGGAATGGGCACTGCTGACTTAAAAGTATGCATGGAATTTCAAGGGGACACTGACTGGGGCTGGATGGCTGTAGTCACAAAGGATTTCCTGAAAGAGGTAGCAACTAGGTTGAGTCTTGAAGCTGGTCTGTTATTTTCACCATTTGAATGAAATGTCAAGCAATAGAAGGATTTTTCTAAACTTCCTACTCTTGCTTTAAAGCAGAGAGGCAAAGACCTAAAACTTTTGCGGTGAAGTTGAATTATCACATCCTGCTCTCTGCCAACTTTGCTTTTCATTAGATATATTTTTGTAGCAGCCAAAAGTGAGTTGAGTTGGTTACAGTGTTCAATTATTGAAGAAAGAAAATCAGGATTTTCTCATTGTGGATGGTTGAGCAAATAAATGAAGGGAACAATTCTTTTTCTAATGGTGTGGTGGGGGTAAAATTTCTCTTGGTGGAAGGAACTACATTTTTGTTGTTGTTCAGGTGGGGTGAAGGATGGTATAACTTCAGGTATTTGGAAGATGTTACCTATAACCATGCAGCAGCCCCATTCATAGTTTGAGAGGGATCTGGAGAGGTAGATTGCTTTCTGTGTGGAGGAAGACTGTGAGCTGCATCAGTAATATCATACTATATTACAACTGGGATAGCCAAAGATTGAATTTGAAACACTAATTGTGGGTCTCACCTGCTTTACTTTGGTAGAATATAGGAAAGATCTGGTTTAGGTGAGAAGGATGTGGTAGAAAGATGACAGGACATGGCCAGATTCACCACATATTAAGGTCACAACCTTCTGCTGATATTAAACTTCTAGTATTGACTTTCCTTATCAGTGCAAGGTTGTGGACAAAGTGGACAAGTTTGTAATACATTATATCAAACAGCCTGTCCAACTTAAAATTTTTAACCGAATAGCCAAAAACAACTTACCTTACTTCCTACATATCTATGGCATACTTTTCTCTTATGAAATATTTCATGAATATGCATATAAACATGCATATCTAGAAATGATGTCAAGGATGCATTATACCTTAAAGCTAATGAAGATTCCTTTATTCTCAGTCTTGCATTCATGGACTTCAAACATCTAATTTCAATTCCTTGTCTAAATTTACCTTCAATTACCTTCAAGCATTTTCCAACTTAGTATATTCTCACAATTTTTTCAAAGTATCAGGCATACTGTCGCCCATCCTTTACCTTGTGCTCTTAGGAAGTTATATAGATCAGAAATCCCATTTTCAGATTTAGCCACTCCTTCAAGTCATCAGTTAAGGGAATGTCTCCGTGAGCCATACCCAACTGCCTCTTTCCGGAAGCTGAGTCAGATCTCAGTTTCCCCAGAAGTATAATTTTGTAATGCTTGCTCATTTCCACCTTGCTTTGGATTCATTTGTTTGAATAGCTGTTTCCTTTTTGAAGAGGAACTGTATCTTATCAACATCTGTGAGCTCCAAGCTTACCAGAGATCTTCAAACATGGTGAATCATCAGTTTATGGTGATAGAATAGAATCAGGGAAATCCAATGTTTGCAAATGGACACTCAATCAGAGTGAAAGTCTAAGCCCTTCATTAGTGCTAGGCTCTCCTGATCCTCCCCATCCTCTATTCCAACCATACCAGCCCATTTCTACTTCTGAAACTGTTCCAAGTCTCTTCCCACCTTCAGGCATCTGAACCAGTAGCTTGCCCAGCTAGAATGCTCTCCCTCAGGTACCAGCATGACATCGTCTCTCACTTCTAGCAGATCTCTGTCAGCTGGGCTTTCCCCACCCATCCTGTTTAAAGGGACAATTTACACCTTGCCATTTTCATGTTTTCTCCATAGCACATGTGACTATTTGACCTAACACATGCTTATTTGCTTCTTAGCCATTTGTTGCTCCCACCAGAATGGGACCACACAAGGGCTGGCCCTTTGTTCACTGCTTATCTGAAGTGCCGAGAACTGCACCTCTTGCTTGGTGAGCACACACACTTGGTATGTGTCCTCCCTCAGTCTCTGCCTATTCTTGCAAGTGTATGGAGGGGTTTCCAGGCTCAAGCTAGCTGGAAACCAGTGCTGCTGCCTTGCTTCTGGGCCCTGACCTTTACCTGTGGACAGTCCACAGTCTTATTTCTACTATAGACCTCAGGTTAAGAACTTCTGGTCTAGGTGGAAATGGAAAGTCTGAACTAGAATGGTAGACAAAGACTGAATGATATTTATGAAGAAAATGGAAGCAATAAATAACTGAAGAAAAAGATAAATCATGTGGTTTTATAGAGGACTTCATAACCAGAAGGAGAATTGGATGAAACCCCGTCCATCTGTTATAATATGTTTAAGTTTAAGACAGGGCCTATGGTTCAAGGTTGGCTTGCACCCTGACTCCAGTGAGACTCAAGTATTTCTGGAACCTTTAGTAAGGTTTTTACATGCACCATGTTAAAACCTTGAAAGGAACTTTACAGACTCTGCCCTTAAGATGGTCATTTTAATCATGTGGTTCATTCACAATGATCCATCAAACTTTATCATCCCATTGCAGAGGAATTTAATATGTATAGATTAAAATTTTATCTAGACTCCACAACAATTATACCTGGTCTCCTTCTGTTAAAATGGTCCTCCTCATCTTCAGCACACATAATAAGGGGAAACTTCTGGCCTCTTAGTTTGAGGTTGTATCCTTTCTGATTATATGTGGGTATTTTTTCATTCACTTTGACTTTTGATAAAAAAAAAAAAACTTAAATACGGTGGACCCGAGGCCATATTTGTTATTAGGATAGTCCTTTGCAAAATACAAATGGAGGAGGCTTTGAAGAGATATGGTACAGGAGTGGAAGAGAAGGCTTTTAAATCTACTCACTGAGCATTTCTGACATACCAGCACAGACCCTAGGCATGAAGAATATAAGGATGATTAAGGTAAGCTCCCTGCCCCTGAGAGAGTCAATGTCTACGTTTTCAGACCAAGTAACTGGTGCTGTTGGTGGAAAAAGAAGAAGAAATAAAAAGGTATCAGGTAGAGAAGAGAGGTTCAAGTTTGAGACTTGGGCTTGTTGAATTCGAGATCAGAACAATATATCTAAGTGGTCTCACTGTACTTTTGAAAAAAGTCTAAGTTCCATGGTAGGGGGAAGCAGTGAATAATAATGGTAGACCAAGATAAGTTGGATATGAAGTCTGTTTTCTATTGAGGAGTATACATTTGATACTCCAGGATCGGAGACTTTTGTTTTTTAAGTTGGAACTTCTTGCCAAGTTTCTGCTTAGGAATTCTGAAAGGAACTTCAAATGTTTAGGGGCTTCTGTTTAAAACACATTTGGAGTTGTGGCTTCTTATTCAAGGAAGAAAACCCCTTCAAGTACATCAAAGAGCTGTGAGAAAAGATACAGTGTGTTGACAATTTGTCTGAGGGCATTGAGACCAGGAAAACTGACTCTGGAGTACATACACATTTCAAAGTTGGGGGAAGGTTTCCTGATGAGAGATTTCTGGTGCTGTACAAAGCACCAAATACTTGGGAAATAATTTAACAATTCACTGTACCTAAAACATGACCTGACTCGTCCAGCAATTTCAAGCTAAGGCCTAGAAGATGTTTTCTCTGAGGAATGACCTTTAAATAAATTGTGAGGCTTCTGATTACTGTGCCCAGGTGAAGGAAGTCAGGGAGTAGAAGCAGAGGGGGGAATGTACCAAGAACATCAGAAGCCATTGACCCAGGACCTTGGTGAAAACTGCTTAAAAATTCAGTTTGACTTGAATTGGCCTAGGTCCTGGGAGGGAACAATGGAAGAAGATTGACTGTGTTGATTCAAGACCCAGGCACTCCTTAAACCTACTGAGGACCCAGTTAATAAGGGGACAGAGTAACACGAATTCCTTCAAAGGGTGAACCCATTATTAAACGCTGGACTGAGGAGCATGAGAGTTATGTTCACACAGTCCTCATCCCAGGGCATCGATTAGGACCTGGGGAATCTCAGGCAGGCGGATCTCACCTCTTGAAGCCTCTGTTTTCTCATTTTGGAATTGAAAGTGATTACATCAACCTCACTAGTTTATTGCTTGAATAAATGAATATTGGCTATAAATTGACTAGCAGATTATCTGATGCTTATGAAAAACTCAACGATGTTTTTTTGCTCTCCTCTGAACATCTTTTTTCCTTCCTCTTGGGAGGATAAAATAAGCTTAGGCCTAGTTTATATTAAAGTGAATATTTTGAGTTAAGAAATCAAGGAGGCATTATGTGCATATACAAATATATCACAATGAAGCCCATCATTATGAGTAATTACAATGCACTCATCAAAATTTTTAAATCAAGGAGGTAACGATTTGGGTGCCAGGTTCCCAGCACATGCTATGTGACTTGAGGCAAGTCACTTAACCTCTCTCACCTGAATTTTCCCACCTACAAATTGAGGTTGAGATTGAATTTTTCAAATACTTGTAAATTGGAATGAAAGGTTGAGTTTAACTCCTAGACAGGGGGAAGCAAATACACAGAATGTCTTTGGAGTTTGGCTTTCTATGTTCCAACACTGACTCCAAAACTTATTGGATGAGTAATTTTGGTCTAGGAACCAAAGATCATTGTATCTCAGTTTCCTCATCTGCTATGTAGGAATAATAATAATGATTTGTGTCTACAAATGTGAAAAGTAATGAGGTAATGTGTATAAAATATATAGCATATGCCTGACATGCAGTAGGTCCTCAATATACAATATATCTTTATTATCTCAGAAAACTCTATTGGGAAAACTCGTAGCTTGTGACCAGAGAAGATAAAGGGAGGATTGGTAATATGGAAGAAGGAAATTGAGAGGCAGAGTAGAGGGATGGGTAAGGGGAGGTAGTGCGGAATTAATTCTTTAAAAAGTCAAGTTATGTGCCATATGTAAATACACGACAGAGAATTTCACTTTTATGCATAATTAAAAGGAACCAATCAAATTAAATTAATAGGCAGGCAAAAGGAAGTCTAGTAGAGTAGAGGAAGGAGAATGGGGGAGCAGAGGGAGGACGGGATGAAAAAGAAGGAAAAAGGGGGGTTCATGAACTGAAATTGATTTGCATGCGTGTGAGTTTGTCAGGATGAGCCCAGCTACTATGTTTAACTATAAAAATTTAATTAAAAAAAGATTGAATTGGAAGAGGAATCTCAGAGATTTTGGGATAGAGATCCTGAACTGATCTTTTAAATTTCTGTTGTACAGTGGGTTGTCCAAGTGTTTGGGGATCATATGGGGAATGGTTCACTCCTCTGAGCCTCTTTGTGGAAGTGACCTTTCTGGCATAGATGGACCTGCTAGTCAGGACCTTCTGGAACAGTGCTCTAGCGCGGGTCAGTTTTTCTGTAGCCTGGGGAGCCTGCCCTGCATTAATCATCCAGACATTCATGTGCTGAAAGCATAGGGGATCCTCATTTAATACCAATGCTGGGTAACTAGCATACAATACTCTGCAGGGCCAGCCCTGTTGCTCAAATAGCCTTACACTTAGTTCGAACCCAAACTGGCCTGGGAGAGTTGCTGAACACATCCTGCCGCTGCTGCTTTCCTAGGGACAGAGGTGAAGTCCTTGGCATTACTGTGAATGATAAATCAGCTCCTTGAACTTCTGTGGCTTGCTGGTGTCTACAAACTCCAAAAAGGGCTTCCAAGGGAGGAAATGACTGTGGCAAGCAGCACTGTAGCCAAAGGAGAGAAGGCTTGGTCAAGGCCACTTTAAGAATTAGAAGATAAAAAGTGCTAAAAAGATCACAGTGTCCCACTCTCACCACTCTTACCCAGATGACATGTAGTGACAAATGGAAGTAAGTCACAATTATAATGTAACCAAGCTCAACGAAGTTCTGATTTTTGCAGGATGACTTTTAAACGTGTCTACACATACTTGCTTTTGTTTTGAAAGCTCTGCTTTTCTGGTTCTCAGAGAACATGTTAGTGTGTCATGGATAATCCAGCCCTGGTCAGAGGGAGGACTCACCGCGCAGAGGGAGTATCTGGAGAACCTGGGAAGGGACTGTCCTGCTACCACAGTAATATAACTAACTACATAGATGGATCTGTTAAGTGCGTACTTTGCCCAAAGGAAGGGCAGAGAGGTTGTGACACAGGAGTGACGTGCTGTGCATGCAAGTCCTCAGCTGTAATGGTGCTCACAGGACTCTGGAGTAAGCGCGCATCACCTCCGCACTCTGGTCTTTGGAGTAACCTCTTAACTGGTTTGCTTTGCTTTTGTCTTAATTCCAGTGGATTGTTGTTGCCAAAGCAATCTCTCTCTCTCTCTCTCTTTTAAAATGACAGTAATAATGCTATGTTTCTATCTCTGGATGCGAAGCCTCACAATTCCTGACAGAGTAAAGCCAAACTTCTGCCCCTGAAGGTCCTTCACAATCCATTCTCTTTCTACGTATGGAGTTCCATCTCCCTGCTGCCCACCTGACGCCAGGCTCCAGCTCTGGACAAATGTTCTTCCCAACCTCTGCATTGCTGTTCCTTCTGCACCACTTTCTTCCACCTGGCAAACCCCAGGCATCTCTTAGAGCACTGCTCCAGTGGGCGGGGTTCTGGTTGCCCATGCAGCCTCTGCATCTCTCCTTTGTGCCTCCATACACATGTTCTTCCCTCTACAGTGGCAGCTATGCTGTGACCTTTCAGGCTGGGTGAGTACTGTGTCTTTCTGCCCTTCTTGATGTTTTGGTATCTTCATTGATTTATACACTGTCCAGCACGAAGTGAATGCAGAGTAACATTTGCAGAGTCAATGCAATTGCTAGTTAATAAACTGTCAATCATACTCTAAGACCTACCTCAGTGGAGGCAGAGCCTGTGGAGCTGGCCCTCTGTTGGTTGAATAAATGCATGAATAAATGACAGTCTTGTGTTGTAAAAATCAAAGGGAATACAGTGGAGGCTTTGTGCATTGTGAGTGGCTGGGCCCAGGTGAGGTGGTATTGCTGCGATTGCAATGAGCACAGTGTCCTGGCTCTCACAGTGGCATGGCAGTGGGCAAAGGGCCACAGGAGCCAGCTTTCAGCTGCTTGACTGTCACCCCAGGTAAGGAAAAGGCAGCGTTCCATTGACTGGGCATGTAATGGGGTGAAAGTGAACCTGCTGCTATTTCTTTCACAGCTTGTGAAGGCTGTAATAAAAAGGTCTGAGAGACTTTTTCTCCCTGGTCCTAGAAGAGAGTGTCATAAATGTCCAATTTACCACTGATTGCCACATTGGCCCAGGGACTCCACAGCAACAAGCCATGGAAACATAGTTAACCAGAAATGCATGTGTTGGAAGAGAACTCACCCTCTTTTCTCATCCTTAGCATTCTAATTCATGTAGCAAATTAGAAATAGTAGTAACCACCATTAATTTGAACAACTTCTGCCATGCGCTGTGTGAAGATCTCATTTGATTTCTACAAAATTATACAAGTGGGTATATTGTCACCATTTTAGGGAACACGAGGCTGAGTCTATTTGAGTAATTCTTCCAAGGTCACTTTCTGAGTATTAGGCAGCTACTACTCGGTTATACTGAGGCAACGACCCTAGTGCTTTAGTGTCTTAGAACAGTAAGATTAATTCTTGCTCATATTGTATGTGTATCATTGCTCCAGAGGTGTCTGTGACTCTGCTCTGTGTGTCTTCTTTGTTTCTGAACTCAGGATGACTTAGAATCTATCACTGTCCTGATAGGAGAAAAACAGCAATGAATGACCTCCCCGAGGCTCTGGAAGTGCTTCTGGGCTATGCCATGCGTTACTTCAACTCACCTTCCATCAGCTGCAGAAAGTCACATGGCTACCTTTGAAGTCAAGTGGGCAGGAGTGCCCATGATGAGGGACCATAGGTCTCATGGCAATGGACAGGGGTGAATAATTGGTAAAGAGCAATTAGGGGCCCTAATAAAATCTCCCAGAAAGGGACAGAGATTGGTTGAAATCTGAGTTCTTTCTAACCCAAATTCCTTGTTCCTTTCACCGTACCAAGTAGTCTACTACAGGAACCTGACTGGAGCTTTATTAACTTTGGTGACAGCAGAACTGAGTAAAACTCCAAGGCTTTTTGATACCTCAAGTACAGGAGAAGGAAGAACTAAGGACCCCACCTTGTCACTTAACAGAACAGGACTGTAAGTGTGTGTCAGTAAAGTCTTGCTCTGTAGTCTGTCAGTGTAATTGGCATGAAAAACCTACTCTCTTTCTGCAGCCCTTATTGCTCCAGTAAATCTCCCACTGTACCTCCCATTACCCCTCGCTTAAAGCACCGATTATTCCTTTATTAGGGCTCAGCCACAAGTAGGCCATGAATTTTTATGGCTTTTCCGGATCTCACAAGGCAATGGGAAGCATCCATTTAAACACAGTCACTAAACTATACCACAGGTTTATGGCCTGATGCAGCATTTCCCTGGTTTAAAAGAAGCCTCACCACCTACCCCTTCCTTAATGATTTAGTTTCTTCCTTGAAAAAAAGAAAATTTCAAGTTTCCACTTTTAACTTCCCTGTGAGGTGACTAGGTTGACATGTTACCGTTGATAAAATTCCAATTGTCCATCTTTGGATATCATTTGTACATAGAAAAAAATATCCTTGCAGTCTTCTACAAGTTTCTTAGAATGTTTAGTCTATTCAATTCGTGTGTGCCTTCACTGAGCAGTTTACTCACAAAATATTAATTATATACTTATTATAAGTCAGACAATGCACTAGGTATGGCTGTTGACCCCTAAACTTCTAATCCTATCTCTGTGGTTGCTCTTCTATTAGAAGAGAAGGAAAGAGAGAAGAAATTGAGTAGAGTAGAGGAAAGGGATCAGTGGGAGGGAGGAGGCAAGAGAAAGGGGAAATACCGGGGAACAACATGGAACAAATTATATTGTTATATCATATGGATGTACAAATATGTAACAAAGATTCCCACTATTCAGTATAATTATCTTATGCATTATAAAAAGATGCTCCTTGGTAGCTCCAAAGAATTTTCATTACATTGTTTTATTTGCCCATGTCTAGTCTTTCGCCACCATGTAGAGTCATGTCATTTGGACCCGCCATAGCGGAAATGCTCCTGAGGCTTATTTGTAGTCTCGAGAATATTATTAAGACGCCTGGGTATAGGGACCTAGACACAGAGTTTGGTTGATGAAGAAAGAAACATGGTCATAATAGCAGTTTAATTTCTGAAAATGACCACTGTGTTATTTGCTGCTAAAACCCTTCTAAGAACATTCTGGCAATAAGTAACTGCTCTTAGATTCTTTCCCCTGGATTTTTTACCCTGTGAAATCGGGACACATAGCCCTTGTTACTGAAATTTTCTATCTGGGTTATACAGGTATGTTTATCTATCTAGCTATTTATTTTTAGGTGACATACCAATTGTACGTATTCATGAAATACAAGGTGATAATCTGATACATGCATACTACATATAATGATCAGGGTAAATGAGTATTTTCATCTTCTTAAACATTTATCATTTATTCATGGTGGGAAATTTTGAACTCCTTTCTTCTAGTTCTTTATAAAATAAATTCTTGTAAGCTCCAGTTACCCCATTTTCTATAGTGAGAAGTTTGAAATTTATTCTCTTGGTTATTTTGAAATATATAATATATTATTATTAACTGTAGTCACCCTGTTCTGCCATAGATCTCAAAATCATATTTATCTGAAACTTTGTACCCTTAGATCAACAATTCCCTGTTCCCTCCCTTCATTCCCTACCTAGCCTCTGGTAACCATTGTTTTATTCTCTACTTCTAAGAATTCAACTGTTTTAGATTCCACATATGGTTAAGATCATACAGTATTTGTCATTTGCCTGGCTCACATCACTGAGCATAATGCCCTCCAGGTTCACTCATGTTTGCAAATGACAGGATTTCTGCTTTTTTATGGCTGAATACTGTTTCATTGTGTATATATACCACATTTTCTTTATCTATTCATTTGTTGTTATACACTTAGATTATTACTGTGTCTTGGATATTGTGAATAATGTTGTAGTGAACACAAGAGTGCAGGTATCTCTTTAATGTATTGATTTTAGTTCCTTTGTATGTGTACCCTGAAATGATATTACTGGGTCCTATGGTAATTTTATTCTTATTTTAGGAAGAACCTCTCCATCATTTTCCATAATGGCTATACTAATTTATATTCCCACCAACAACGTGTGAATTCCATTTTTTTCTGGATTCTCTCCAACACTTATCTTTCATCTTTTTGATAAAGGCCATTCTAACGGGTGGGAGATAATAACTCATGATGGTTTTCATTTACATTCTCTCTAATGATTAGTGAAGTTGAACATTATTTTCATGTACGTATTGTTCATTTTAATGTATTCTCTTGAGAAATTTGTATTTAGGTTTCTTGCCCATTCTTAAATTGAGTTATTTGTTTTCTTGTTGTCTGAGTTTCTTATGTATTTTGTATATTAACCCTTTATAAGATGTGCATTTTGCAAATATTTTCCCCCATTCTGTGCGTTGTCTCTTTACTTTGTTAAGGGTTTCAGTTTGGTGAAATTCCATTGATCTATTTTTGTTTTTGTTGCTTGCACTTTCAGGAAATCATTGCCAGACCAATGTCATGGAGTTTTCTCTCTGTTTCTTTTTAGTAGTTATTATAGTTTCAGGTCTCATATTTAAGTTTTAAATCCATTTTCAGATGATTATTGTAAATGGTGGAAGATAAGTTCTAATTTCATTCTTACGCATGTGGATGTCCACTTTTCCCAGTAACATTTATTAAAGAAACTGCCCTTTCCCCATTGTGTGTTCTTGGCAACTTTATCAAAAACCAGTCAAGGGCAGATGATGGGTGAGTTTATTTCTGGGTTTCCTATTCTGTTCCATTGGTTGGCTGTCGTTTTTATGACAGTAGTATGCTATTTTGATTATAGTCACTTTATAATATGTCTTGAAATAGGGAATGTAATGTCTCCAACTTGATTCTTTTTCTCAAAATTGTTTTGGTTATTTGGGGTCTTTTGTGATTCCATGCAAATTGTAGGAGTGTTTTTCCCATTTCTGTGAAAAATGACATTGAAATTTCGTTAGTGATTATATTAAATCTGTAGATCACTTGGACAGTACGGGCATTTTCACAATTTCATTTCTTCTAGTTTATGAACATGGAGTCTCTATTAGTCTTCTTCAGCTTTATCAGTGTTTATAATTTTCAGTATATAAGAATTTTACCTGCATGCTTAAATTATATGTATTTAAAATGTTGTTACTATTGTCAACAGAATTGTTTACTTAATTTTCTTTTCAGATAGTTTGTTATTAATACACAGCAACTTTCGTATGCTGATTTTGTAACTTGCAATTTTACTGAATTTATCAGTTCTAAGAAAATTTTTTGTGGCATTTTGGGGATTTTCTATACATGATAAGATCCTGTCATCGGCGAAGACAGACAATTTCATTTTTTTTTCCCTTTGGCCTAATTGCTCTGGCTTGGGCTTTCAGTACTAGTTGAAAAAAAAAGTGGTAAGAATGGTTATTGTTGTTTTGTCCCTGATTTTAGAGGAAAATCTTCCAAATATTTATCATTTAGTATGGCATTAGCTATGGTCTTTTTACATATGGCCTTTATTGTGCTGAAGTACAATCCTCTATACCTAATCTGTTGAGAGTTTTATCAAGAAAGGGCCATTTGAAAATTTTGCTATTCCTGAATCTATTGAGATTTTCATGATTTTTATAATTTATTTTGACAATATGGTGTAATCTCACTTATTCATTTACATATGTCGAACCATCCTTTCATCCCACATATAACGTCTTGATTGTGGCTACTGATTCTTTTACTGTGTTCTTGAATATGATTTCCTGATATTTTCTAATGTTTTCTAAAGCTTTTTATACTCATGGATCATATAAGATTAAAAAAATGAGTTGTCTATATGAAAACATGCATTATCATTAGGTTACTCCCCTCCCCTTTGGAAGGGAGCTTAAAAGACTCCTTGGCAATTGTGGGAAAGAGCTTTAGATTCCCTTTGGTGCTGCTATGAGCCTTAGAGAATTTTCAGGCACAGAGTAGCAGTTCAGCCTGGACCACATAAGTTTAACCTCAAAACAAATGTTTTCACCAGGTAAATGCTTTGGGTTTTGGTCTCAGGTTGATTGCAGTTGGGTAAAGTGTGTGTCCACATGAACACTTCTGCACCTAAGGACTGAAATCACTTCATTCGGTGATCCCTAAATAAAATCACCTATATGACAAAGTCCTTCTGCAACTTAGAACGAAGAAATTATTTCTCCTAAAGATCTGCTAACCTTCCTTTTATGATAGTGTGAGTTACAGAAAGCAGTAGTTCCAAAACATGGGCTGTGAATTAGGATATCTCTGGGGAATGTAATAAATGTACTGATTCTTGGCCCCCATTCCCAGGTACTTTGATTGAGGTACCTAGAGAGGGGATGAGGGATCTGTTCATTGTAGACCAGCTGGATACCTGGGCTCTCTGTGGCATACTGATTAAGTCATCATTTTCACCATTAGCTTCTACCAATTTTAACCTGAGGTGTAGCTGCTCCTGGGACTGTCAGTGCCAGCTTGAGGAGACTTCCTCCTGGTCTCTGGCTGTAAAAGATCTGAGCATGGTGCAGAAGATAAAAATCTGCCTCCAAACCTTTGCACGTTTTCACCTCTGGCCCAGGGCACTTAGTCCTGGTGAAAGGTGAGCCCCGGGACTAAAGGATCTCAGGTGCTCCATGCATCTGTCCTCAGTGTGTGGCTATCACTGCCTGCATCAGTGTCTAGGGACATGTAAATGGAGACCCCAGATCCCCAGGGAAGGACATCATCTCAGGCATTTATGGGTCAGCAGAGCACTGAGAGGAAAACTTAAGTTCTAAGTGGATTTGCCCAAGGTCACAGAAAGTTAGTAGCAGAACCTTAATATGAGTCCAAGCCACTTGACTCAGACCAGAGCTCCATTCCACCATTGCTTGCAGCTGCTATGAGGACAAGGAAGCCTGTCCCTGCCTCAGCTCCTGCAGGAAGGGCTGCTAAACATGGGATTAGATGACTGCTGCATATTAAAAATCAGCCCTTTGTCTGTCTTTGAACGGATCCACTGCTTGTGCTCCCATCATGAGGACAGAAACTTCCCAGGAGAGGGACAGGAGGAAAATGAGAAGGATTCCAGGAAGCTCTATATTGGGGACATTTTTTTTTTCTTTTTAAATTTCAGGTTAATATGAACCTGCTTATTTCCTGCGCATCCTTAGTGAATACTAAATGCAACTGATTTATGTCACTTCTTCTAACTGGTGTTCTAATGGGTCCACAAGAGGAAAATAAAATATTTAATAAAATAAAATGTGACAAATGAACTCTTTGAGTGAAACAAGGCGCATTGGTGAGACCTGCAGATGCAGCAGAAGGATAGGGGTTCTGAGAGCTGGAAAGGGGCCGAGGTGAAAATTGTGATGGGTTTTGAGATTTTTTAAAACATTGTAAATTGGAGGGATTTGACCATATTACACATGATCTGATGTATCCTTGTACACATTTCATCTCCACTCGCCTTTCTTTAGTTGCTCCTCATTTGCTGCAGTCGGAGCAGGGTTCCCTATTATGTAAATAAGGGAATGAGACAGATGGTGCCACAAAGCAATGAATTCATTTGGGGGGAGGGCTTTAATTATGGATGGGTGGGCCCGGCTGTGTTGTGGGTTCAGCAAACGTCCCAAACGTTGTGGGATTGGCAAGACCCCAGATGCAGTTTTCCAGGCACATTTAAAAATCCTATCATATTTGCAAGGGAATTGAAGTTGGGAATTGAACTTGTTCTTTATTAAATTCCTCAAGTTGCTGGCCCTGATTTTTAGCCTTTGAGATTGTGAAGGAATTTAAGCAGTGTTTGAAAGAGCTGTTCTACAGTGCTTTTAAGACTAAGCTACTTGATGGACTATGTTGAATGAATTAAAAAAAAAAAAGGGCTAAGCTACATCATAGGTGCTACTGATGTTTTGAATAATTTTTTAAAATTATTTTAAGTTTGGAGATCCAGAATTCCATAAAAGGAAAATGAAAATTATTTTCAATCCCAGAAGATAATTGCTATTAATTTGTTAGATATTGAATTTTAGTACTTTTAGCACATTCTTTTTCCATAATTGAAATCACACTATGTTTGCAATTTTGTATCTTAAGAGTGTAGTCATATAATACTATATTACAATCATTTCCCTGTATCACTTTATTCATAACATACATAAACATATAATGATTCATGGAATTTATGAGAAGTCACTTGAAAAAATTTTAAAAATATATTTTAGTGGGTATTTGTTTCACCCACAGTAGCGTAAACTAGATCTTTAGATAGTATGGATCTGTTTTTATACTTGGTTGATAGAATTTGCTTTGTAGAAACAAATGGACACAATAATCAGGAATGGCTATGAGGATTTGGGGGCTGTTCTTTAGGGTCAGTGTCAATGATAAATTAGATAAAGTCAGGTGGCAAGTTCATACTCAAGGCAGAAACTCAAAGAGAAACCCAAGACAGGCTGAGCTGGGGGCGCAGAATATACAGAGGACTTAAAGCTGTGCATATTAATAATATACAAAAAGCCAAATGCAAGTTAGGTGAAAATGTGAAGGTAAAAAAGTAGACCACTAACAGTTGTGAATTTAGTATCCATGGATCCAATTACTCACAAAGGACTTGGCAAGGCCAGGATATGGGATGATTTATCATTTTGCCGCAATGGCACTGTGAATCACACGGGTTTGTAAAGCTTGCATTTTGACCAAAGCCACTTGGTCTGTGAACCTAGCCAACTATACAGCTTTTGTATTTCAATCAGATTTTCATTCTGCGTTCCTTGGTGAAAACTTAGCAGTTCTCATAATTGTGATAAATTGTGTTTCTTTGTTAAACAAACAAACAACAAACATTTAGCCAAGGGAAGAATATCAACTATGAGAGTTGGTACTGAAAGGGAATAGAAAATAAGAAGCCTAGGTGACCATCCCTCACCGGAAAGCCTAACCCTCAGATTCATTAAGGAGTGGAATGTCACACACTTGGCAGTGCTCTGGTCCTATGACATAAACGAGTACACCAGATGCTGTCTCTACAGCATTAAGAAAAAGATATTTGTGATTCCACTTCGGGAAGCACCTTCTTTTGTGCAAATACTGCTCATTAAGTAAATTATTAAGGTGCAATTAAATATTGCAGGTTTTCATTATTTCTTTCCCTGGAAGAAATTACATTACAGTGATGTTTGTGAATGTGCTGATTCACTAAGACCTTGGATGTGCCAAGGATTTATCTTAAGTACACTTCTTTTAGTGAGAATATTTGCAGTGAGACAATTTCAACTCTGACAAATTCTGGGTTTCTTGTAAATTGCAGAGAAGTGAGGTAGAATGAGAATTACCTGTTGAGGAGAGAACAGTGAACTTAGTATCCAAAATGTGATTGGTGTGGACTAGTGATTCAGATTGGCAAAAATGCTGTCTGCATTTGAGTGCTGGATGTGCCTGTGACTTATGGTGTGACAAAAAGAGGACCACGTAAAGCCAACCATGCAAATCTCCCTTAGTGTAGGATTGGAGATCCATGAAGAAGCTGGTGCTAAATGAAATCATGCTGAGGTTGATTTTAAAAAGCAATAAAAATGGAAACTGTTGCCTACAGAGTCAATATACATTTGCACTGACTGGTGACAGGCAAAATTATGGAGGAGACCAAGTTGGCCTTTAACGTCTCTCCACTGAGATGAGTCCAACAGACAAAGCTGAAATCTAGCTCAGCGCATTACAACTTTCTACCCTGTTCATTGCACTCCTCTGAGCCTCAATTTTCCCATCTTCAAAATAAGGGCAGTGTAACTGACCTTCAGACATATACAATAAACTAATGCTTCACGTCTTCTATTCATGTACCCACATTTCAGAGGAGAGGGTATTTGCAGTGAGCTCTGTTTGCTTAGAAGAATGATATATTCATAAAACCGTGCACTGTCTGGCCTCAGCAACCTCTCCAGCCTGGTCTACCTCCTCTTTCCTTACCCTGCGAGCTTCAGCCTTACTGGCCTTCTTTCTGTTTCTTGAATGTGTCCTAATCTTCAAGACCTTAGCTCCTGGTGTTCTACCTGCAAACCAACCACCACTGCTCCCCAGTCTTTGCCCTACATAGCTCTTTCTCATCCTTCAAATGTCAGCTCAGGAGTGACTTATTTTTGATCTAAGGCTCTTTCAGAACCATGGTGCTCTCCTGCAGGAGTACTCAGCATAGCTTTTGTGACTAACTCAACCACCTTCCTCATTGAGTTCCAAATATCCAGAGATCAGGGGCCATTTTGATTTCTGCCCATCATTAGAACATCAGCACTTTGCATAATGCACGGAAAATATTTATTGAATAAGTAAATGAAGCTTAAAATTTATTTATTATTTGCTCTTTTTCATGCAATACCTATTTAATAATTGTTTGAAGTAGAACGCACTGTCCAAAATAATTATTATGAGTCAAGTGGTTCTTTAGGAAGTTGTGTCATACTTAGTCTTTCCTGATATTGATTCTAGAGTGTGTCCTTCTCTCAACCTGGAAATAGGGAAAAGATCCTGAAACAGTGATAGTCGAAATTACCTTCATTATTCATTTGCTTTTCTTGCCCAGGATCACGTAGTTACCAGCAGGAATATGACCAAGATAGAAAATGTGCTTCAGGAGAGGTATCTAAACCCCTTGTTACGGTCTTTAAAGAGTACTCCTACCCAACTCAGTTTAAGAAAGAGGCAAGGTCCTTAGATTTACTACAGTAGGCATATATAGGTGATTCCCACTGAAAAGAAGCCATTCCTCAGGACGAGCTGAAAACCGGCTACTTCTTTAGAAACCTGTTTCATAACTTACAGTTTGGATGACATGTGAGTCATTGGTTGTAAAAGAGTGACCTCAGTTGTCTTGTGAATTTTTCTATGTATAAATATAAGACAATTTAAACCCCTAGAAAGTTATACAGATAATTTTTCCAAGGTGAATTTTTTTATTCCTTTCTGTGACCTCCATCTTCTCTAAAAGAAATGGAAAGTATTTTCAGTAGAGTAGAAGGTGATGCTTGCCTCCCACCAAAGTTCTTAAGATGGAGTCATCAAAAAAAAAGAATACAAGGGTTTAGAAGGAAAGTGAACAAAATAATAGAAAAATATTCGCTGATGCTCTTCCACCTCTAAAATTACATTAAAAGCCTATTTTATGAGGGTCTTTCTTTCAGGGATGCAACTTTTCAAGCTATTAAAATACACATTATCTTTTTTTTAAGAGAGAAGGAAAGTGAGAGAGAGAGAGAGAATCAATTTTTATTGAGTTTTTCACATGGCCCTTGCTGCTCCAACACTAAGTTGTGTATGTGGTGCTGGGGTTTGAACCCGTGTACTTGTGCATGCCAGGCAAGCACTGTAACCACCAAGTCACCGCTCCAGCCCCAAAATACCCATTATCTTAAGGAAGATATTGCAGTGTGAGGATCATGAATTAGACTGTTGGAGTTCAGATATGATGTACCAGTTGGTTTTATTTAGCTTTTCTGATTCCTCCATTTTGTCATTGATTATAGTAGCACCCACCTTTTAGAACTCTATAAAGTGTCAGGAAGATTTGGACTAAACCAAGGGTACTCTGCTGGAGACCCTTGTCCCTTGAGTCTTCAGATGTGGCATACTTGAGGTTACAACCAGGGTGAACCATTCTAGGATAAATAACAATAGTAAAGTTTTGTGTTGAAGGTTTTGAAAACTACTCCTGAGGGAAAAAAAAATCAAAACTCTTTCTGTATTACTTATCCAACTCCATTTAATCATTCATGCCTTATTGAGTTCAATCTCTTCCTAAGAGCTACTTCTGATAAAGGAAAGCAATGATTTTGTTTTTATATAGTGCTGTGGGAAATATCTATGTGTTTGACATTTTCTTTCTTCAAATTTTTTTCATAATTTATTAAAGGAAAATTGTACCTTGTCTTAATTCTTTTAAAGTTAGGTATCCTCTTGACTGAATAATATGCAGTTACTAAAATGATTGTTACAAAGACACAGGTAAATGAAATTCATATTGTAATGATTCATTCAAAATACATTTGCAGAGATCCCATGAAATGCAGACCCTGATAGAAGCAGTTTACTTAAAAAGGAGGAGACAGTTAAGTAAATAGATTGTCAAATAATATAATAAATGCCTTCATATTCCTGAGGATAGTGATGGTTGAACACTTTTCAAGAGCAAAGTATACTTTGGCAGGTTTACATAGGTAGAGGAAAACAGTTTGCAATCAGGCATGAAGCTTGGGAGATCAGTGCTGTGTTGGGAAAACGTATATGGTTGGACCACAAGGGGAAAGAGGCAGCTGGAGAATAATTACAAACCAAGTCATAAAGGTGAGTGGTTTTGCATTGAGCATCATGACAAACCATTGAAAAGTTTTGATTAAGGAAACAACATGCAGTTTCTACAGTCCAGTGTAGCAATAATTTGGAGGACAATAACAAAAGAAAGAGAGAGTAGAGTTACAGAATGCATAAGGTAGTGCAAGCCTGGTATGAAAGAG
Source organism: Aplodontia rufa (assembly GCA_004027875.1). Taxonomy (NCBI): domain Eukaryota; kingdom Metazoa; phylum Chordata; class Mammalia; order Rodentia; family Aplodontiidae; genus Aplodontia; species Aplodontia rufa. The sequence goes on from PVKS010008762.1 coordinate 38,983, forward strand.
CAAAAATGTCAAGTATCAAATATGGTATATAAACCTACAGTTCACTCTCTTATTTAATGGAAAAGAAGTAGCCCATTTTTGATAGGCTTATTCTTTAGCTATGCTATTACTCTTAAATCTACTTTAATCTACTCTTCAAGGGAAAGAGGGGGACAAAGAGCATTTCTTAGAAGTTAAGCTCTGTGTCAATCACATTCACATATTAATAAAACCAGGAGGTGGGTGTTCTTTATAACTATTTCCATCTGTAAAATCCTTGAACCACACTGGGCATGAATATATTTTTCTTCTATGTGAAAATATTCTGAAAATGGAAACTACTTTGGGTTCAGAACTTTGGAATGCCATTAGAACAGCAATAATGCTACGTGATATTTTTTTTATTCTCCACCTCCACACTTTAAACTATCTTTTTAAGTTATGCATCATAGAATACATGCAACTTGCCCGTGTTTGGGACACATGGTAGTGTTGAACTCCCTAGCTGCTTTTTGCTTAAATGGGGTCATGATTGGTTTTGGCCAATGGGTTTGAGTAGAAGTGACTCATGTCACTTCAGAGCTGGATCATTTAGTCGTCATTGTGAGATGCTCCAAATCCCTGTTTTCTCACCCATATAACTCTGTTAGCCTGAATCCTGAGGATGATGATGATACTAGAGGAGGGTTTTAAGGTGGTTTATAATGGTCTTGTTTATGAGTGAGTAACAATCCTTTTTAAATTTTTATCAAGAGTTTCTTGGTGTTAGTAACAATTGCAGCTGGATAATTCTTTCTTGGGGGCAGGATGGGGGAGCTCTCCCGTGCTCTATAGGATGTAGAACAACAGCCCTGGTATCTAGTCACTTCCTGCCAGTAGCACCCCTTTCCCCAGTTGTGACAACCCAAACTGCCTCCAGACAATGCCAGATATTCTCTCTGAGGAAAATTGCTTCTGATTCAGAACCATTCTTGTAAGCCACTGAGAGTTTTGCTTATGATTATAGTATATAACCTATATGGAACTGATATGCTCCCAAATCCCTTGCTTTTAGCTTTCACTCCTCTCTTGTAAGATTAATCCACCATACACACTTTTGATCTGTGAAATATAATATTTTATATCCTAACAATTTTTGCATTTTTAATGTTATCATTCAGTTCAAATGCTATTAAAACTTATTGTTTCATGCTTCCCCACTCAAACTCGATAAAATGTTTTCTAATAATAAAGGTGCCCCTTGGTAACCATTGTCATTAAAACAAGTAGAATCTTTTTTTATTACATCCCAGTTTAGTTTAATAACAATTCCCTGTTTGCTACCATGCATTGGCTCATTTTGGTTTAATTGAGGGTATACACAAAGGTAAGCAAAACTCTGAGGAGGAAGGCTCTTATTCTCAATGGGTTTGCAAACCAGTTGAGCAGCTAGCATGCATTCGTAAGAATAAATCCTGAACTTAGAGTGGAGCCTGGGACATAGTGTGTACTCCATAAATGTTAGCCATTGTTATTATTGGTACTATCATTTTATAATATAGATATACTTTAAATCATGTTGAAATTCCTGATTTATTGCCATTTCTCATACCACAAAAGCTAGAACCATATCTTATTGAACTTTGAATTCCCAATGCTGAGCACTTTGGTGCAAGAAAGATAAAGAGAGAGGCTGGAGCAGTGGCTTAGCAGTTACAGTGCTTGCCTGGCATGAACAAATACACAAGTTTGAACCCTAGCACCACTACACACCAAAGCTTCTGAGCAACAAAAGCCACATGAAAAACTAAATAAAATTGATTCTCTCTTTCTCTCTCTCTCTCTCACTGTCCCTCTCTCTTTAAAACAAAAAGAAAGATAAAGAGATAATGAATGAATGAATATGAGTTGAAATCGAAGTCTGAGTACATACACATTTTACTGGGATTTAGAAGAAGACAGAGAACTTTGGGCTAAAGTAATCTAGGAATATTTCAAAATGTTGCTTTTTTAATTCAAAAGTGAAAAATTTAGTAGAAAACTATATAGAGAGAGTTCTAATTTTCACAATGGGTTACTTTGCTTCCTTTTAGGAATGAGCATATAGGGAACACGGTATGAGGTGAATAAAGAGACTTTGGGTCTGAAGACTGCATCGGAGTTTCAGCTCTACCCCTTAAAATCTGTGCAGGAAAGCATCACCTTTTGGACCCTTGACTACCTCCTCTGCAAAGTGATAATTATTAATATCTGTTTTGCATACATCATGGAAGCATTATAAGGATTCCCATGACAAATGTAAAAACTTGAATAAAGCGTGAAGTGTGATTGTTGCTAGCTTACACCAAGGAGGAATTCTTGGAGATAGACAAATATTTTGCTTAGCATCTGGAAACAGGTCTACAGAGACCTGTGGAAATGCCTATTTCTTACCTGGACAACTAAGAATGACATGAAAAATAAGAGAATAGATGCACTGACTTAAAAGTAAGAGGAAACCAGAGTCCTCTCGTTTGTGGCAGTAAGGAGTACCTGGGGTTAGACAGCAGGACTGTGGTTCACTGCAGAATCTAACCCCAGTCTTCCAGTCTTCAGGAGCTTTGGAAATTAAGACTCTCTATGGTCCTGTTAAGATTTCCTTTCTACCTGAGACATCCTGACGAGGTGTGTACTATACCAATTTCTTACCCTGAGTCAAAATTAAGATGACTTGCTGGGGAACTTCTCAAATGGCTTATTAGAAAGGAAGGAAGCGATTGTACACTGAGAAAATGAGGAATAAGGAGGAACTAGAAATGAACTCCAAAAGTTCACGATAAAGATACTTGAGCCTGAGAGGAAAAATAAAAATGGTGTGGAATCAGAATCCTTGTAGCTTTTCAACAAGTGTGAGCATCCCCCCCCAAAAAAAACACAACTTTTTTTAAAGATTTTTTTTTTAAAGAGAGAAGGACAGTGAGAGAGAGAGAGAGAGACAGAGAGAATCAATTTTTATTGAGTTTTTCATGTGGATTTCGTTGCTCCAACACTTGGCTGCGTATGTGGGTGCTGGGGTTTGAACTTGTGTACTTGCGGATGCTGGGCAAGTGCCACAGCTGCTGAGCCACCGCTCCAGCCCCCAATAATGCAACTTTTATAGGAAGTTGTGTTGCTTAATACTCTATAGAAATGAGAAAGCTTGACAAGTATGGGTGAGATTGAGATATTTCAGGAGAAGGGGCAGATTTGTGTGGTTGGATAGCAGCCTATGGCTTCTTTGACCTTGATGTGCCCATCAAGAGATACTGTGGTTAAAAAAATATTTGCCAAACTGCCTGAGATGTGTCTTAAACCCACTGATCACCTCGTGGGACAGCAAATGGCTGTCTCATGTGATAAAAAGCCTGATCTCCATCTTCATATATTTGACAGCCTCATATCAAAGATGTAAGAACCTGATATTGATGGCTCCAGATGGGAGCATGTGGGCCAAGCAGTGGTGGTTTTAGCTCAATATAAATGAGATCTTTATAAATATGATGGTGCTGGGGAGGGAAGTTGGTCACATTTTTTATATAGTTACATTGTGTGCATGAATGACCATGTAACAACAAATGCCATCATTATATACAACTATAATGCATCAATAATAAAGTATGGAAAATAATGGTACTCTAAAAGTTGATGGGATGACGTTTCTTCTGCTATTAAAACTATTTGAGCAGAAGGTAGATAGATACACATCCTCTTGAGTGGATTGCTGTGGTCAGGAACTGGACTAGATAGCCTTTCCAATTCAACATTCCTGTTGCTTCCACCCAGCCTAGGTATTTCCTCTATAGCATCCCTGGAAAATGGAGTCCTTTGCTAATTTTTTTTTTTGAGTGTTCATAAGTGCAAATGCTACCAGCTACAGCTTTCAGAGGCTGTCACTCATTGATTTATAAAACACCATTCCTCGCAAGGGTAGAAGGGGTGCTTTCCAGAGCTCAGGTGGAGGAACCACATTTAACCAAAAGATTAATAGAACAGTCTTCAGTTTGAAGATTTACTGTGAAAACTGCAAATTCTTGTACTTAATATTTTTGTTTTGCCTTTTATCAAGGATATATAAATTATTGACTACGACAATGTTAATCAATATTTATTTAGCACTTTATAACTTGTAAAACTTCCTTACATGTTAAAAGTTTCATTTAGAAAAACTAAAGTATTTTTCCCATTTCTAAGAAGAAGACACTTAGAAGGGGGGAGATCCTGGACTAAGATCAGCCTTAACTTATTTTATCAATATCCATATATGCATGAATATGTAACAATGATTCCCTCCAATATGTAATACTATGTTGAACAAATTAAGAAAAATATAAAGTTAAAATGTTTAGTTGTCTTTTTTTTTTTTAAAAGGAGACACTTAGAAAATAATAGATACTGAAACTTAAATTTCTATTTATGTGCTGGGACTGTAGTACACACTTTACATGACCCACCTTAAGATCTGTAGGAAGGGGTCATTATTCTCATTTTAGTCCCAGGAAGCAGAGAGTAAGAGATTAACATGGACCAAGGAATGAAGCAGCAGGCTTCAACTGGGTCACCACCTACAGAACCAAAGGTCAAATAATCAGATCAAACGGTGTTAGAAATGAGAGTTCAGGGCTCATTCAACATTCGACAAATATGAACTTGACTCTGTTTCTGGCCTCAAAGAGCACCCACTGTATAGAAGGATCTGGGTCACATGTTCGCCTTTTGGCCTGGGGACCTCAATACCTGGCCTGAAGCATCATCAAATGTTCTCATGTCATCCCCACAGTAACTTTGCAAAAAAGCTATGTAGAGTTGGAAGACAGACCACATAGCTGCTATGCAGCAAAGCTTGAACTCGTAGCAGTTCAACTGCAATTGAAAGTTCATATTTCCCCCGAATCTCTAAATCTAGCTGGACTTGAGTTCAATAAGCTTTATGATTCTCATAGTTCCTTGACTCTGTCTACATAGACTGTTTCCACCTTTCCCACACCTCTCAAAACACCACATGTTCAAAAGGTAAACTAAATCCCAGTGAACTAACCCCCCCCGCCCCGACTTAAAACAAAACCAAAAAAAAAAGCTCCTGAGATTTTGGGCATTGCCCACATTTCATCTCAGATTTCTTTTTGATCGTCCCTGGACTCCCACCCCTTCCCCTCATTGTGGAGAAAGAAGCCAGGTGTTTTCAGTCTAAGATGGCCTTTCCCTCCAAGTTTGACACAGACTAACCTAAGGCCCAGAACACTGGAACCAGGACCCTGACTTGGAGCCCAGGCTGTTCTGTTGGCTTTTGGCTGTTACTGGGTCACTGTCCCTGAAGAGCATTTTCCATTGTGGTTTTATTCTTCTTCTTTTTAAAGAGAATTCTAATTTAACTATCACCACAGACCCTGAGTTAGGTGCGATTGTTATTTTCATCATACAAATGACACAACTTTGTGGGATGAAGGCATTTAAAGTCAGTGGCACACAGAAAATAAGAGATGAAGTCCAGAGTTAGCACAAAGTGTCAGAACCTAGAGCACGTGCCAGACTGTGACATCCATTCCCAGCCTGGAATTCCTTCTCTGTAAAAGGAAGGTGTGGTGTCATTCATCTTTGTTTTATTTCTAATAGCATTTCTTTTCAAGTAAAATTATATGAGGAACCCAAGCACATTAGGAGAAAAAGCAGTGTTTATTTTTAGTTCAAATGTGTATTTATTTATGCATATTTATGTATATACAATATATAGTTATTTTTATTCAAAAGTTAAGAGATAAGTGTCAAAATTAGTGTTAATAAATATTATCTTGAAATCAGAAGTTATAGATAATAACTGGTGTCTGAATCCAATTAGTCCAGCAATTTCTTTTGGCCGTGATTCCCATAGAGAAGGTTTTTTTGTTTGTTTGTTTCTGGGGTTTTTTCCTTTTACTTTTTCTCTTTTTTATGAAGAATAACAGTTTTTCAATGGCTAAGCTTGCTCTTCTCTTAAATTCGAAAAGATAAAGAAATAATGGAATATTTTTATTTCAGAATTGATGTACCAACATCTAAGAGCTGCTCGCTTGCATCATTTGGTAAGTGTTTCATTTGGGGAGTGTTAATAAACTGACTGCTCTGTAGCCAGCTGAAATGTCTTTGGCAGGAAGTGCTTCTCAAATATATCTGATAACAATATAAGATTTCTCAGTGATTTAATCTAAAAAAAATTCTCAGATGCCTTTGCACCTCTGTCTGTCATTTTTCAAGTCTGTAAAAATCTACTTTGTTTTTCATTCAGTAGAAATTTCAATTTTCAGTTTCCTTGCTGATACCTTATTTGCAATTATAAGCATGAAAATATCAGAATTCTGAACATTGTTGTATTTTTTTAGCTACTTAATAAATGGAATTCCTTCACTGACGTTCACAATTTTTTCTTCCTTAAAATCTTTGAAATATTTATCATAAAGCCTTCTTGTAAAAAAGGCTATTCTGAAAACTACTGCCAATGGAGTTATCAACAACTCTGATTGACGGCATCTTAATACTACTGATTATTTATATGCCTTGATCCAACACTGTTCAGAAAGGTACTCGCCTTTTGTAACAAGTTAACATCTAGTTATTTGGCTGTGCAGTATCATTCGATAGTCATTAGACTACTTGAACACATTATGATTATATTATTAATGAACTATTACTTCTGTGCTCTTTCCAGATGTCATTTCCACATGGTCTGGATTGATGTTATTATGCTATGACTGTTTTAAGGTAAACTATCTTCTTTGTTTTCATCTTCTTGAACCCAGCATAGAAAAATATGAAACATGTTGGGAGCCACAACATTACTGGCAAAGTCCAATAAAGAGTTCTTAAAATGACTGCTATTAGTAATAGATCATGTATTCTGAATGTTAAAAATTTTACTTGTGTATAGATATAATCATCAGAAAAGGGTACTCTGTGTGTGTGTGTGTGTGTGTGTGTGTGCATATAAAATTATCCTCTTGCATTTGTGTTGGACTTTCAAAAATACCAAATTTTAAATCTTTTCCGTCATAGAATCTGATTCTCACTGTCATGGGAAGAACTGCATGCCCGTAATCTTGCTAACACAAAATTTGCATTAAGTTTGTTAACACTAAAACTGTTCAGTTAATATTTAAAAAGGCAAGCAGAAAGACTCATTTTATTTCTATCTTCTGTTTAGCTGTGACTAACCTTTCAGGGACCATCATATGATTTTGAAATGTTTGCATAAAATACAGTGCAGACAGATTTGGATAGTTTTATGATCAGAAACATGGATTCCTAGTTTTTTGATCCATCATCATAGCTTTTTCTTATTTTGAGTGAGTTTGTGTAAGAGTTGCCATCAATAGTATTCACTCCTATATTATTCTCAGTGGTTGATATTAGTTGATACTAAAAAGGATGATAATGTGCCATATTTAACTTACATTTTTAATTGGCTTTCTCTCTCCTTCCATTATGTTCCTCTGTTCTCCTCTTTATCTTCTAAACAGAAACCTCTTCTAGTTTTAAAGGTATTTTTATAACTCCTAAAAAATCAGAATAGTTGTAGATAAAAGGCTATTCTGAAATGAGAGAATAAGTCAACATTTGCAAAAAGTTATTATTAACAAATTATCAATAGAAAGTCAAACAAAAGCCTATTGAGAATCTAACATGACATTATTTTGACTGTAGATATTTTGTATTCACTTTTTACTGCATTGTTCATTCCTAATTGATGATGAGAGCCTGTACCAGGCAGATGTGACAGAGTCCTACATGGTCATGGTTCTTGTGAACCGAGGTCCTGTACTTGCTTATTCAAATTTATGAGTGTTGACGTACTCAGTCATAAATCTTTTAAACAATTCAAAGCAGAGCTATAATCTCCCTAACCAGTGACATATATCATAAATTCAAGTATATGTATATATATATGCATATAGATGTATAATATAAATATAATATATATGAGAACAATTACGTATATATCAAAAATTTTATTTTACTTTCATGTTTTCCCAGAGCAAGTTAAATGGTGAAACAAGTTGAAGTTTCAATAACCTATCATGTGTTGAAGTTTAAGTCTTTCTATTTTTGCCTATAGTACTCAAAATACCTTTAAATATGCATATTATGTGCTGAAATATAAAGATTTGAGCATCTGTATTGAATTCCAGAACTTCACAAAATAGACTTTGAAAACGGTGGGATCTGATCACTTCCATGCTACTCTCCAGTCCTAATTCCTATGTTTGACTATTTTATTGTATTAATATCCCTTTTTCCTTTTATCTTTCTGATTTCTCATTGTCTCCTTGCTCTCTTTCATCTTTACTGTCTTTTGTACTGACTCTCTTCTCTCTCTCTCTCTTTTTTTTTTTGTTCTAAAGAAAGAAGGACAGTGAGAGAGAAAGAGAGAATCAATTTTATTTAGTTTTTCATGTGGCCTTCGTTGCTCTGACTCTTTGCTGTGTACGTGGTGCTGGGATTCGAACCTATGTACTCACCCATGCTGGGCAAGCGCTGAACCACTGAGCCACTGCTCCAGCCCTCTACTGCCTCTCTTCTAACAGAGTACATCTACCATCAAACTGTGTTATGACTGAGGAAGTCAACATTTAACTTCCATTTTAATTAATTAAAATTTAAGTAGCCACATGTGCCTAGTATCTACCATATTAGTGAAACTATGGAATACACAGACTTTTATAAATTGATAATATAAAATGATCACTGGAAGACATTGAAATGACCCAAACAGGTAAAGGTTCTCAAGCTCACTAGCCACCCAACTAACATATTCTTTTTCATTCTTCAGGTTGACAAGAAACACAGATTGGCAATATGTGTTTCAGTGAGGGTGGCAGAAGATGTGGGTGGTAGAAGAGCAATGATGGGGTCTTTTTGGAGTCACTCTGTTAGTGTCACCATTTAAATCATTCAGATCGTTTTCTCTGTAATTCCAATTTGGGGTTTCCAGTTTGGATAAATACTGGCACAGAGAGGGACAAGAAAGTTCATTGCAGTGCCATTTGTATAATTGAAAGAAAATGGTAACTACTTCAATGCAGGGCATTCACCTTATAGTCTACATGAATGGTGTTTTCTAGGTGATTTCCCTCTGGAAATTTGATATGTCTAACAATGTCAAAGTGGTTAAATTAGTTGTGGTACATCTCATCAACACTGTGAAATATCAGGCAGCCAGCAAAAAACAATGCTATTTATGTACTAGTGTGGACATGTGCAAGCTAGACCGTTAGAGAAAAAAATATTTTAATTAATTAACTACACTATGATTAAATTGTATCTGTGACACTTGCTAGCTGTTTGTCTTTGGAAGAGTAGCTAAGCCAATGTACACGTTTCTCTTCATCTGTAAAATGGGCATAACGATGATGCCCCCTTCATAGAGTTTTTATTAGTAAATAAGTTACTATATGAGAAGCCATTAGAACACTGCAGAGGACATCATAAGACATCAAGACAGTTATTATTATTAACATTATTGTTACCACATATTTGTATATACCTGAATATACAGATAAATGCAAAGAGAAATAAATTATTAGTATGTCCCTCACTGCAGAAAGTTCTAGTAGACAGCAGTGTTTCAGTATCAGTCTTTGGAGTTACACTTTACATATACTTCTCAAAGACTGTTGCCTGCATTTTCGGTCTTTTGGTATCTTTTGCAATGCATGCATTTTTAATTTTATGTGCTCCAGTGTATTAATCTTTTTCTTATTGGCCTGTCTTGCTTAGAAAAGTTGTCTAAGGAAAATGTTGAACGCATGAGATGATTAGGTTATACCTGGAGTTCATTTGTATGAGTTAGCACTTGATTGCAACTCAGGAACCAAGTGCCCCATTAATTGGGGCCTACATCCTCTCATTGCCATGGTCAATTTTGCTCCCTATCCATGCCAGCAGTGTGCTTTTGAAGATTTAACTATAATCATCCATTCACTTATCTTATAGGAGTGAGCTACTTCTTCATCTCATGTGTATATCAAAAACTCAAACCATCAAAGATCTACCCCAAAAATAATTTATACAGGGTTTTTCTTAACAAGGATCCTCCCTGTGTTAATCAGCTTTTCATCACCATGTCCAAACACCTGACAAGAACAATTTAAAGGAAGAAAAATTTATTTTGGACTCATGTTTCTGAGGTTCAATTCATGTTTGGCAAATTCTATTACTCAGGTCGAGAGGTGAGGCAGAACATCATAGCAGAAAGGAGTGGCAGAGGAAAGTGACTCAGCTCATGACAGCCAGGAAGAGGAGAGAGAGAGAGAGAGAGAGAAATAGAGAGAGAGAGAGAGAGAGAGAGAGAGAGAGAGAGAAAGGGATCATAAGGAGCCAGGGACAAAATAAAATCCCCAAGGGCACAACCCAGGGACCTACTTCCTTCAACTATGCCCCACCTTTCTACAGTTACCACCCAATCAGTTCATTCAAACTAGGAGGGTTGATTAAGTTACAGCTCTCATAACTGAATCATTTTATCTCTGAACATTTGCTACATTGAATGACACCTGAGCTTTTGAGGGATACTAATATCCCAAACATAACACTCCCTCTTTCATTATCTTCCCACTTGGCTCTATAGATACCTGGATTTGTAATCCATGGATCTGCATTTCTTGCTCCTTAAGTTTCTATGGTATCATAGAATATATGATATACATTGGACTAACCCATGTAAATAAGGTTTATCTGTTTTAATATTTTGCAACTTACTTAAAAAGGATATGCTTAAAATTGCATTTGAAGGATAATAGCAAGATTCATTGACATTTTATTTTCTAGATCCTCACAATAATTTTATGAATAGCTCTTGATTAGAAAGCTAAATTACAGAGAAGCTAAACAATGTAGCAATAGTGACCCAAGCTAATAGTGGTAGATCAGAATTTGAACTCTGGCTCTGATATTCCAGAGCTCAGGGTATTTACTCTGGAGCCAATAGTTAATTTTTAAGGAGGAAAAGAAAAACTTTTCAGTAAGGAAGAAAAATCTTCTTAGGTTCCATAATTGCTATTTTCCCAAATCTTCACTTTTCTAGATTTTCAAATTTACTGATTGAAATTATTGAGTTGTTCCCATATGAAATTTACTAGTTCCTCAATGTCTATTCTCCTGCCTCTCATTGTTTGCAAGACTGTTCCTAGGAATCAGGGATTTTTTTCTTCTTCTTCCTTGTGATCCTACCAAAATTCTCCCTATTTTATCAGTCTTTACAAATAACACACTTTAAATTCTCATTAGTCTGATTAGCTTTTCCAAATTGATTTTATTTCATTGCTTGAAAATTCTTTCAATAATTCCTAGATCACATTTTTTTGCATTATTTTGTTTCTCTTTTAATAGTCTTGAGTGAGCTCTGGCTCACTTATTTTCAGTCCCTCTTTCCTCTTATAAAGAGTTTTATGCCTTGGTCCTTGCCCACATGCTCTGATAATTAAAGGCCCTCTTGTTTATCATTTCTGAATCATTTTGATTATTTCCTATCATTCTATCCAGGAGTATTCTTCAACCTCCAAATAGATTATTTTGTATTATTTTTTGCTTTTGGAATCTGTGATAGAGGAAATGACGTGGGATTCCCCAAAATTCTTTAAGATCTCCCCTGTACCCCCCAAATCTTATAGTTAGGCAAGACCATACAACCGGATCTAAGCAATAAAATGTGGGCAAGATAGCATGAGACACATCCAGGCAGTGAAAAGCCCTGTTTTAGTCAACTTTCTTGCTGCTGTGACCAAAAGATCTGACAAAAAAAAAAATGAGAGGAGGAAAAGTTTATTTTGGAGCTCATGATTTCAGAGGTCTTACTGAGTCCATGAATGGTGGACGCCATTCCTCAGGGCTCAAGGTAAGGATGAACATCATGACAGAGGAGGGTGGGGGGGGAAAGCAGTTCAGGACATTGCAGTCAGGAAGCAGAAAGAGAGACTTCACTTGCCAGATACAAAATTATATCCCAAAGGCACCCCTCCAGTGGCCCACCTCCTGAAGCCACACCCTGCCAGCCTACAGTTACCACCCGGGCAATGCCTATCAATGGATTAACACACTGATTAGGTTAGGTCTCTCATAACCCAAACGCTTGACCTTGAAACCCTCTCACATTGTCTCACACATGAGCTTTTGGGGGACACCTAATGTTCAAGCCATAACAGGTCCTATTTCATTTCACAATTCTTTAGTCTCCTTGTCCTCTTGAGTGGTGAAGGACAAGGCCTTTGCTGAGATAGCTGAATCACAGAGTTGATGAGTCTTCATCAGAGAGAAGAAGAAATAACCCAACGTGGCCTACTTATGATGATTTTTGCAAGAAAAAGAATTACTGTTTAGGGTCACTGCGATTACGGGATTTGTACCTTAGCACATCCTGTCCTCCTGATGAATAGAATCTATTATTATTACTTTCATCTATGTCTAGATAATCATTGATATTTTCTCCTACCACCAAATTAGAAAGAATTTCCTGAATTGCATATGGTAGCAACACAGTCAAACTAAAAATGTACAGTATTGCGAAAACCAACAGAATCTTTCCAGTATTGTCAATGAATTGAAGTGAAATGTACCTGTATTCTTAGTTTCCTATAATAAATACCATCCATTCATTAATTTATTTACATTTCCCAAGTCCCTATTCTGTGTAGGATTTCATGCAGAGCTCTTTGGATACCATCTATGAATAAGAACTTCCCGTGGGAAAAGGTGACAAGTTTTCCTGACACTTTTAAATAAGAATGAATATGAAGGACTCAAATCAACTGTTCTTTCCAGAATCTGTGGCCTGTGATATCTACGACAGTACCGACCTCTCTTATTTTCCCCAGGGTCATGGCATAGTATTGTATTTTCCTGATTTTGATTGTTTCCCTAATTATCTCCCATTTTCTGGGTTTTCATTTTAGATGGTAGCCTGACTACAGCTTGTGGTTGTGAATTTCTCACACATACTATTGTTTGCAGACATGATTTGGCTCAGGCCTCATCTGATGAGCCATTTGTTAGTTCTGATTGAGTAGGTCACTTGTGGGCTCAATTAACCACTTGCCCTTCATCTGATGGTGCAAGTGGCCAATTGCACCTGCAATTAGCTAATTAAGGGTTCGGTCATTTCCATAGGCAATTTTGCCTTTATCTAATTGTGGACTGCACAAAGTTCCTTTCATCATTCGAGCATATACCACCATGAGTAGGCAGAGAATGCTGACTTTTAATGAAGGTAAGAGCAAAAAAGAAAATATTTTTTATTCTCCAACACATTTGTGCATGGTAGGCATAACTCACAGATTAAAGGCATAGATATTTTTCTGTTTGAATTTTAAAAAATCTCTATGTAGATATTTTGAAAATATTTTGCTTAGTGGGCATTTATCTATCTGAAGAAGCACGCTTAGCATCACAACTTAGAAAAACTTCTGGATTGATTGTGTGTGTGTGTGTGTGTGTGTGTGTGCGCATGTGAGTGATGGATGCGTGCACGTGCCGGGGGATTGGGTTTATGTACATGAACTCAGTCCAAGAACCTGCAACCTGTTCTGATAGTGGTAAAGGTGCCTGAGAACGTAGAACAGTCTCTGTAGAGGATTCACAAGGCAAAAGAGCTGAGCTTGGGAGGAGATGGGGAATTCATCACTCCTCTCCTTTGGTAAACACTTTACAAATAATAGCTTTTAGAGGGTTGAATAGTTCATATAAGAACCAGAGAGCAGAACTGGAAAATATTTTTTTCTTTCTTTCCCCTTAATGTGAGGACAAAAGAACTGCAAACATCTCAGGACCCCTCTTCTGCCTGTTACACAAACTGAAAATCTCCAGTTCCTCCCTTCTAGAAAGTTACCAGTATAGACAACAATCAGAGAAAGCACTTATTGTCCAGATTTTTCATTGTATGTAATCTTTTGGAATCACGGCCACACAGCCAATTTCTATGGCCCATCTGTCAGGACATTGAAATTGCTTTATTACACAGAGCCCGCTCACAGATTCTGTGGATTCAGTAAGGAATATTTACCGATGTCATCTGAGATCTCAGGGGTTTCATAAAACACTTAATTAACATACAAAATCCACTTCAGCTAAGCCTATACCGACTTTCTGAATATCAGTTACTGATTTGATTACTCCTGAGGCTCGGGTCAGCATGGGGAAAAATTGCAGAAGCTACTGGAGAAGGAGCTAGCGGCAAAGCAAGGTGGGCAGCCTCTGACAGCTGCTATGTGCTCCCCTGGGGGCAAGAGCTGGTGACAGGGCTCCACCAAGCAAGCAAAGAAAAGAAGCAGGGCTGCTTTTGTTGGTTGTTTCTTCTTCTTCTTCTTCTTCTTATTCTTTTTTTTTTTTTTTTTTGCTTTGTTTGTATAAGCAGGAGTGCTGCCTTGCATTGATAATTATTTGTTCATGTCACTGGAGTGGCCTTGCTTGACTCTACTATGTATAAGCTGTGTTACCTTGAGCAAGTTACTTAGCATCTCTGAGATTCAATTTCCCTCCAGCCTGTGGTGAGCTGGAGCTTAGATCTTTAACATCAAGGAATAGTATTCACAAATATTGCTCAGCCTGTAGGAGTACTTTGCATAGACTGGGTAGCAAATGCAGTTGTTGGTTGTGGATATTTATGAGGCTACATCAGCAATAACAATGGTAATTGTCTAGCTTTGGGCCTCTGCTGTGTATATGACCTCATCTCCATGTTGCTACCTTTCAAGTGGCCACCTTTAGGGATATTTCCTATCCACAGCACCATTGCTGGCCAGCAAGGTGTGCCAATAACAATAGGCAAGCAACTTCTGAAGGTAAATAGGGCCTGGGGCCATTAGGACATGGGGGGGGGAAGCAGAGAAGATGGCTCCCTACTTTGCATCACATTTCTTTATAGGGATCCCACTGTGGGGCTGAGCTTTGTGCAGTTGATTCACTGGGTGTTACCTTTAGCTTCTTTGTTCTACAGGACCCCCGACATGGTAAATTCCCTGGGACTTATGTGGGGAGACAAATTGAACTGCCACTATGCCAGTCTTGGAACTAGAGGGCCCCTGACCAGGCTGGCTCCCTCCTACGCCATCTCCCAGGAAATTCCTCAGGTCCTTGTGCAAAAATACATCTGGTAGACCAGCCCCAGTCTCATCAGATGCATCTGGACATGTGTGGATCCCCACCTAGGCTCATGCAGAAGCCTCTAGCATGTACCTAAAAATCAGAAATCACAGGTATAAATCCAGGCATGGGTGCTCAAAAAGGTAGCCAGACTTAAGACTGGCTGAGCAAAACCCTTTATTGGGATTGGACATTCCCAGGCCAAATCCACCCACATTGCCATAGTGAGGGCACACAGGGGAAATGACACAGGGCAAAGCAAGTGGCATGGAAGGGAAAATGGCACTGGACCTCTGCTGGGCAGCTGCTTTTATAGTTTGGGGAAAGGAAGGAAGTTGATGGGGATGGCCTCTTGGAGATTGGCTGGTGGACCCATCAATCATCAGGTGTTTGCGAGAGGCAATTGGAGCTTGTCTGCCAGCGTCTGGATTGGTTGTTCTTTTCACAGGCAAGCTGCTGATGCCCTGCTCCCAGCCAGCCGCTGCAGAACTAACTTAACAATGTACACAGCTCTTACAGGCTTTGAAGCACAGCAGAAACTTTCAAATGTTAGATTCTTAACTCGTCCTGGAAGCCAAGCCACACAGTGTGATCATAGGTTTTTTTCCAGATTTTCACTTTCCTTCTTACCATTGGATATAGGGCAATTCTCAGCGAATGCATTTTGAATCCTAGTTAAAGGAGTCAATTCTTACTGACTCTGGTTATTAGTTCTGTAGACATGGACAGGTTTTAACTTGGAGGTGTACAATTTACAAACACTTCTTCCTGAAGACATGACTGGTCCTTAGTAGTTCCCCAAAGGTCACAGTGCATCTCAGACAAGTGGACTTCAGAGAAACCTTGCCATTTCAATCAGCTTAGGCTAAGTTTGGCTGCCGTAACAAATGATCCCGGATCTCAGTAGTTTAAAGCAATGAAGGTAAGGTTTTCTCTGGCTTTCCATGTCCATCATGGGTGATTCTGGCTCCATGTCCTTTTTATACCAGGACCCAGGGTGACAGAGTTGCTTTCCTCTGCATTCTACCAAAGAATTAGACTCATCCTATGGTTGATGGACAGACACCTTGTGATTTTAAGAGGAGAATAATATAATATAATTAAATCTGGGCTTGGATTGATCACAGTGCTAGAGTGGACAGAAGAGAAGTTGGAAAGGAAGAAACTGGTAGCAGGGGAACCAATGGCAAGGCGTGTGCAGGTGTCAGGAGCCAGATAGGTGGTAATGGTGTATACTGACTGCTGTTGCCAGCATGATGGAATCACCAGGCAGAGGGCACAGAGAGGACGCAGCGTGCACCCTTCCTTGCGGACCGTGTATTAAGGAGAAATAAGGGGCTGAATTAGTGACCAGTTGCTGTAGAGACAGACTAGCTCCTGGAATGCACAGTGAATTCAGGGCACAACACAAAGAGCCCAACAAAGACCCCTGGCTTGTGTAAAATGACCCGCCACTCCAGAAATACCTTCGAGTCCTTGGAGAGAGAGAATCGTTGCCAGCCTGGGGCCTGCAGCAGGAGGTCAGCATCTTAGCAAATGAATTTTTGTCTTCTTGCACCTGTCAGTGCCCCAGTGATGTCTTGCTAATCTCTCAGTCTCATTTGTCCCAGGGCTTGCTTTCCATCAGATGAAACAACTGGCAGCTCCAGCCATTACGGCCATCACGTGCACAGAGGAGCCCTCCGTGGAATACAGACAGGGCTTTATTTTCAGGGTCACCTCCTGAGATTGTATTTTTGGCTTTGCTAGCCATCTCCCTGAGGTGACCATTTGTAGAAACATCCGTTGAGATTTTAAGAGCAAGTCTATGACTTAGGAGGAGGGAGCTGAGGGGACTTAGGTATTTAAATGGGTTCTTTGTAATCTCTCTCTCTTACTCTCTCTCTCTGGTTCACTGAGCAAGCCAGCCTTACAGTACTGCATTGATCATTCACCTCACAGCTCCTGGAGAAGAATGAGTGAGCTGTGAGAGATTTATCTCCAGGCTGGACTCTGCTCCAGCTGTGAGGGACACACAGAGGCAGTCAGTGCTGTCCCCATGCTGGGGATGATGTGTCCTCCATCAGAAAAGACTGGGGGCCAGTGAACCCCCTTGGTTGACAAACCTTCTCCCTGAAGAGGTAAAAGAAAGAAAGCTTGGACAGAAGGAGGCCCAGGCGAGGGCGGAGCAGGGAGGGAGATCATGGAAATAAGTTATTGTGGCTCCCGGCATTCAGTCCCGGGAGTCAGACAGCGGCCACATCTGTGAGCCTTCAGCTCAGCTCAACTTGTCTCTGAGTGAGGAGACTTCTCAGATTTCAGGAGCCCTGCCAGGCTTTGGAATGCTTGCTGGTGAGGAATTTGACATCAAAAGGTTCAAAGGTGGTTGGAAAATCCAATCCTCAAATTGTTGGAAGCAAAACATGTCTTGTCCATCTTATTTTTCTGACATTCACAGTGAAGACTGGTGGTACTAAAGAACCAGGGGAGTCTCCACCTTTACCTACCAAGCCCTTTCTTCTAAAGCACCCTGCACTCCACAGCATTATCTTAAGTTTTACAAGCCAGGGAAGGAGGAAAGTGGCTATTTTATCTGCAGTCACAGAGCAGTTTCAGTGATCGTCATAATGGAACACTGTAAATCAGGGGGAGTCAAAGTTCAAATATGGGTCTCTTAGCATTTGACATATTTTTATTTTGGGTCCAAATGAAGTACATTTTTAATAGACAGGACAACCCTTGCTGCCTTCAATCAGAGATAATACAAGACTGAAATTATATTCTGAGACAGCAAGTTGCATTTCAACTGAAGATAAATATGCCCCCAGTAAAATTTCACCCATTCTGGCTTTCAAAGATGTCAACGGTCCAAGGTCAATTAATTGTACTTGCAGCTTAAAGCCAATCAGGAGGGTGAGTCAGTATCAAGATATTTTTTTTCAAAAGACAAATTTATCTTTAATCAGTATTTCCTTTTTTTCTGAGTTATTTCTCATTGCTTTAAAAATTAGAAAGGAAAAAGAATGGATTAGCAGTGGGATGTGACAATGTACCAAGAGAGTATAAAACAAGTTCTTCTTAAAGGGATTCAGACCAACTTGAGAAGCTTTCTGTAGCATATGGGCCTTGAAATGCAGTCAGAGATTGTACTTCAGAACGCAGCGGCCAAGGCTTCTGATTGAGTGGGCCTTAGGCCTACGGGCTGCATTGGACAGTCGTTTGTCTAAGGAGCATTAGGGAAGGTATATAAAAAGAATAAAGAGTAGAATAAGACCAGGGAGATGTAAGACTAGGGGGTCTTTCAGCCCAAAGTGGATGACTGTGCATGAATTTCTCAGCCCTCTCAAAGTTTAGTCCTTTCTAAGTTGGAATGAAAATATTTCTCCTGTCATTCTCACCAGAAAATTAGGCAGAGGAAGAAGGGAGGGAAAGAGCAAGAAAGAAAAGGGAAGCACTCAAGAGCGTGAGGCTGCTGGGAAGAATTTTGAAGAAGAGCAAGTTATTAAAAGGCCCTCTATGTACATTGATAATTGTATCCTACTTTCAAAACCTGACAGTCTCTCTGTGAAGTAGCCAGTGGAGCACCCTTATGAGAAACGCTCCTTATATTAATCCTTTTCCATGGTTGCCTAGAAACGATAATCTTATTTTCCTGGCCCTCACTCTTTTCTCTCCGTCTGCCGTGGGTGCGATTCAGAGCCGCAGCTGAAGGTGCGAGCTGGAGCCTCTCTCTAGACTTTGAGTTGGGCACTTTCATATTCATCATCTCATTAAATCTTCACAGAAACCCCCTGAGGCTTCCTGCTCTCCTTATAGGGACAAGGGATCTGCATCTCAGAGAAGTTCAGGAATCGTCCTGAGGCCACACAGCTGATAACTAAAGGTCGGTTTCAACAGTCTGCCTCAGTTTTCACCTTCTTGGGATAAAGTAGATGTGAAAGGAGATCCCAGTCTTGGATTCTTCATTGGAGTCTCTGGGCTCTTCACCTGCTCACCTTCCTTGCCCCCTTGCGGCTGGGCAGATGGGGCACTAGAGCCTGACCAGACTCTGCTCACACTTCTGGGGTGCTAAGGGATCCTGAGGGGTGTGATTCAGCATCATGGAATCCCATCTCCAGGCTTTCTTACTTAGACCACTAGAAGATGAACTATTTCACTGAAAGACGAAAAGTCCATCTAATTAAGTGG
The DNA here is from genome assembly GCA_004027875.1 of Aplodontia rufa. NCBI lineage: Eukaryota > Metazoa > Chordata > Mammalia > Rodentia > Aplodontiidae > Aplodontia > Aplodontia rufa. Next base: position 58,225 of record PVKS010008762.1, read on the forward strand.
TGTTTTTCAAATTGCTTTTTTTTTTTAATTAGAGGTTGCCTATGTTTTAAAACAAATCTGATAAAGAGCCACAAAACTAACCAAGGAAGGCTTCTACTCGGAGGGCTTCTGAGAGTGCAGAATCTGCCAACACAGACCCTTACCAAAAAGATTCCCCTTCCCAAACCCCAAGGTTTTCCAGAGCAGAGTTTGCAAACCATGGCTACTTCTAAAACACACACTCTACAAATGAGGAAATGGACGCCCAAGGAGAGTTCCTTGCTAGAATGAAACCATCTATTTAAAACACAAACATCAGCTTCAACAACTTGACTTGATCATGTATCCAACTGTTTAGTAAGGTCAGAGAAAAACACACGTGCTTCATTTCTATTTATGAAGGGGTTTGGATTTTTTCTTCCTCTATATAATAATGACCATACTCAATTTGGCTACTGTAAAGAAAAATGTGGACTATCTAGAAAAGCTATTTTACATCTTGAAGATGTAATTCATCTTCAAGGAAAAAATAGCTACTTAATGTAGATCAAGAAACTGATGTATTTCCATGTCCTTTGACCCAGTATTTTCTTTTCTAAAAATTTATATAAGGAAACTAGTTTTCAATGCAAAACATGATTTATGCACAGATGTTTCTCACCACACTAATTACATTAGAATAAAAACTGTCAACAATCTACAAAGAATGGGTAGAATGGTTGAGTAACAACAGCATTTTCCCTCAGGGAATATTATACAGCAATTAAAACTGATGCAGAAACAAAAGGGATAAAATTATCAAAGTATGTTCAAGAATTATACATCAAGACCTATAAAACATTGCTGATATCACTTAAATGAGACTTAAATAAAAGAAGCTGTACATCTTAGTATTGGGAAACTCAATGCTATTGTGTTGATTCTTCCAAGTTGATCAATAGAGTCAGTGAAATCCATCTGAAATTCTTGCAGACTTTTAAAAAAAGAGATTAGTAAAACACTTCTAAAATTAACTCGTAAATGCAGAAAACAGAATAGCTAAAGTAATCTGGAAAAAGAAATTGAAAAGTTTATATGACCTGACCTACAGACAGACTATAAATCTATAGTAACCAAACAAGTGTGTATTAATATGTGAATGGACACACAGATCAACAGAATGGAACAAATTTTCCAGAATATAACTACATATATTCCAAAGTAATTCAATGGGAAAAGAATAGTCTTTTCAACATGCTAGACTGGAACAATTGGTTATGGGTACAAGGGAAAATGAATCCTTACCTTTGTATTATATCACATATAAAATAAACTCAAAATGAATCCAAAATCCATACATAAAAATGAAAGCTATATAATTTTCAGAAAACATGGAAGTAAAAGCTTTACAATCTTGAGGTAGGCAAAAATTTCTTGAGACACAAAAATGGTAAACTGGACATTATGAAATGAAAATGCTCTGTTTCTTGAAAGTCACTGTGAAATCTATGAAAAGGCAAGCCATAATTCAGTGAAAATACAACAGCTATGTAGGATCAAGAAAAACGTGTGTCCAGAATATATAAAGAACTCTTACAAACCAGTAATAACCCAATAAAAAGTTCAGAATGTTTGAATGGACACAAAAGTAGATATAAAAATGTCCACTAGGCATATAAAAATATGTTCAATATTACTAATCATCAAAGAATCTGAGTAAAATCAAAATGGCAGACCCCTGCTTAAACCTCAGAATGACAAAAATACAGAGAACTGAGAATACCAAAAATTGGCCAGAATACGGAGTGACTCACACACACATTGCTGGAGGGAATGCAAAATAGTGCAGTCACCTTGGAAAACCATTTGACAGTTTCTTAAACATTCATTTACTTTACCACCCAGCAATTCCACTCCTGGGTATTTACCCAAGAAAAATGAAAACATGTGTCCACACACACACACATGCAAACTTGTACAAGAATGCTCGTAGCAACTGTATTAGTGATGACCACTGGCAATGAAAATCCCAAATGTGTATCAAAAAGGGACTAAATAAACAAATGGGTGTATCATCATACCATGGAATACTATGTATAAATAAAACATAGCAAACTGATATACATAACAATAAGGATAAGTCTTTAATGTGCTTAGTGAAAGAAGCCACACACGTGCCTATTGTATGAATCCATTCATACGAAACTGTAGAAAGGGAAACACGAATGTGGACTTACAGGAAGCATACCAGTGGTTGACTGGAGTTGGGAACAAGGACTGACTGTAAAGAGACATAAGGTAATTTGGGGGTTTGATAGAAACATTCTACATCTTGGTTCAGATGGTGTTTATGTGAGTGTGTACATTTCTCAAATATCTTTAAACTGTACAATTACAGTGAGGGAATCTTGTGCATAAATTATACTCGAGGAAGATTAATAAAGTAAAATATTTCATTATGCCTATAATGCAAAGCATGTTTAATCACTTTAAGCAATAAAAGCAGGACATAAAAGTTATGTGCACAGCCTGATTCTAACTTTTTGAAGTAGGCATTCATAATAAATGAAAATCCAACAAAAGCCTTTTAAACGGAGCAATTCATGATAACCTTTTCCATACCCAAATATTTTTTCACTAAGCTTTCATGTGAAGTTTTAACCACCTCACTTTTTCTCTCACAAAGGAAAAAAGTATCAGAAACAGGAATCTGCAAATATTCGGAATTATCATTTTAGTGAAAATGACACCTTCATAGTTATCACAAAATTAAAGGAGAGAAGGAGCAGATTTTTATTCAGAAAGCTAGAGCTGGAAAAGTAGTTCTCTCAAAAGAGCAATAGCAGGGACAATGTCTCGGAGTCCTATACATAAATCAGATTCCAACAATCATTACAAACTTGTGCTCCTGCCACCCTTTGAGATCTTATGGATTCTAGTTTTGTCTTTGGAAGCCCAATTAGGCAAGGGAAACCCAAAACTTAAGAAACAAGGTCTCTCTGTGTTACAAAGATAGGATCAAACTAGTGACTTGATTTTTTGCATAAACTTCACACACCACATCTCTTCTCAGGGTGATTTAGTCAAATCCTCCCAATCCAAGAACTCTTTCTTGTTTCTTGCATTCCTAGGAACAAATACTTCAAAGTTTTACAAAAGAGCAATGCAAAAACTTTATTATTAAGGAGGGTATATATATACACACACACATATATATATATATATGTATATATATATTATATGCAATAGAGAAAGTAATTTTAAGTAATCCATTTCAAGTTTTAAAGTTTTTGCTATGTAAAATCTCAGCAGCATAGCAAAATGTAATCTTTGGGCTATGTAACTTCATTCAATTCACTCTATTTATATAACTACCCAGGGTTCATATCAAGCGTATTTTTCAAAACGTCTTCTAATTCCAGGTTTGCAATTCAACTGTAAAAAAAAAAAAAAAGAAAGAAAGAAAGAAAATCAAAGACACCTAAGAACGTTTATGACTTAAAAAGTTTTCTTTTCTTGAAATAAAAACTGCTGCTGGAAATCTCTCCTCCCATATCTTATCAGTTCAACTACCTAGTGTGATTTGAATCACCCAAACCTGTTTAAGAAAAAAAGAGGGGGAGAGAGAGAGAGAGAAAAGAATAAACCTTTGGTAAAGTAGGTTCCTTTGATCCTTTACTGCTACTTATGAAAACTCGCACTGTATGTTTAACACATTCCCAACAAGCCAGGATAATGAAGCACATGGGACATGGAGACTTAATTCCATGTCTGTTTCTTTATTTTAAAAAAAAAAAAAAAAAGACATACTCTATGGGCCAAGCAAAGAATAGACCAGACCAGCTAGGAGCGAACAGTAAGAAACGGTTGTGATTGCCGAGTTGGGAGATATCATTAAAAAGCAAACTGGGGAGTTCCAGTTTCGGATCTGAGGAGATTATTGATTCAAATCCTTTAAGGCATTCTTCAAAGGGCTTCTTAAAAAGTTGTATTGTCTGAGGAGTTTGTGGCAAGTGTGTGAGTGTGTGTGTGTGCCTGTGCGTTTCCCAAGGAGGGAGATTAGTGGTTGGGAGGGCTGTAACTACGTGAAGCGCAGAAGGATGCGTTGTGTGCGGATAACTTCACAGTCGGTCCCAGTAAATAGAGATAATTACATAACAGGTTTTCTGGTGGCTGCAGTAGGTTTCTTGGTTCTCTGAAATCGAGTTTTTGCAGCTACCGCCAAGGCCCCTCATCGCTTGGCTTTTTCTCTCCTTCTTTGATGGCTCCTACCATTCTCCAGGGTGCTGGAGCTGGGTGCATGTGCTGGCAGGACAGACTGCCTGGGTTCAGACATCTGCTCCTTTGGGTAACTCGGTTAACCTCGCCAAGCCTCAGTTTCTCATAGGTAAAGTAGGAATAGCAATGTTGACATCACAGGACTGCTGGGTTAAGTGAGATAGCTTCACGAGACGTGAGTCAACCGCCCTGTCAGGGACATCATGCAATGTGTGGATTTTCATTTACTGTTTTTTTAAAACCTTCTTTGCACTGAATATATTCTGTTCTCTTTCCAATCTGAGTGGGGATGGTATGAGTTTTCTAAGATGACTGTCACAAAATACCACAGAATGGCTGAGTTGAACGTTGCTGTTTAATACCAGTTCTGGGGGCTGAAGGTCCCAGGTGAAGGTGCGGGCAGAACAGGTCTCTGATGAGATCTCTTGGCTGGCTGATGGCTACCTTTCTGCCTGGGTCTTCACACGGACTTTTCTCTGTGCCCGAGCATGCCTGCTCTCTCTTCCTTGTCTTGTGTGGACAACAGCAGTGTTGGAGTGGAAGTCCACCCCAACAGCATCACTTGAAATTAACTACCTCTTTAAAAATCTTATCTCAAATTATGGTTATGTGTTGAGGGATCAAGTGTTAGGACTTCAAAATATGAATTTTGGGGAGGAAGTGACCCAATTCAACACATCACAGTTACTAAGTCATAGCACATGCTTTCTCAAACAATGAGTAAGAGGGCCTGGAATACCTTCCTCTACTTTTCCACTGGCTATCTCCATCCTGTATTCAGCTCAGCTTAAATACTCTAGTTGATTAGTGGTTGGGAGATTAGCAGTTAAATATCTTCTCTGCAGAGATTCTGTTGAACTCACACACATAGCTAGGCACAAGTCCTTAGATATAATCTGTCATAGCATTTAGTGTACTGCATTCACTGCAAAGAATACTTTGCCTGTATACAGATGCATGAATGCATTTGTATGTACGTGCATGTATACACATGTACATGTGTGTAGTTACATGTCCACACACATACATATATATATAGGCATAATACATGTAGTAGTAATATGTACAGTAATTTTTGTCCCATCCTTTTTCTCCTTCTGTGGTTTCAGTTACCCACAATCAATCAACCATGATGTGAAAATAGTAAATAGAAAATTCCGGAAATGAACAATTTGTAAGTTTTCATTTTGTGCCAATTTGATGATGAAATTTCTCTGTCTTGCTCTGTCCTGCCTGGAACATGAATCATCCCTTTGTCCATCATATCCACACTGCATTTGTAACCACTGGGTCACCCTCTAGGCTTAGATTGACTGCTGCGGTACCACTTGCTTGGGTTCAAGTAACCCTCGTAGAGTGGCCTAAAGCTACGTCATAGTGCCTGTCACTCACCTCTCTTCAACTCTTCACGTAGGCCTGGCATCACCACCAAACATCACATGGAGGGCGACTTCATAACCGTATTAAGTATAGTAGTTCTATTTCATTATTAGTTGTCAAAAATCTATTGCTTTGCCTAATCCATCAGATTTTATCATGGATATGTATGTATAGGGGGAAAAACACAGTGTGTATAAAGTCTGGGGCTATTCACGGCTTCAGGCGTCTGCTGAGGTGCGATGCAACGTGTTCCCTGAGGATCCTACTGTATATCTGTATACACAAACACAAGTACTTCATGAGCGTGTAGGATAGAGAAAGGGGAGGGTTTTATCACCCGTGTCCCCATTAGAACGGAAACTCCGTGGAGAAAAGGACTCTTAATTAGCTCTGCATCCCTGGTGCCTAGAACAGTGCCTTTGCTAGTCTAGTAGGGGCTGATTCTTATTCCTATCAGCTGAAAGGTCTGAAACCTCCTCCTAGAATTGACTATTTCCTTGAGACCAAGGAATGTATCTATACTCTGTAACTCACTCAACAAATCTTTGTTGAACAAAATAATGAAGATTTTTACAGTAGTCATTCCTTTGACTACTTATGTGGACTACAGTTGAAGACGTTAGCAGGCTTATTTTTTTTTAAGAGAGAAGGACAGTGATAGAATCAATGTTTTTATTTAGCTTTTCATGTGACTGTCTTTGCTCCGAAACGTCATCGTGTATGTGGTGCAGGGTTTGAACTCCCATCTTTGCGCATGCCAGGCAAGCACCGTAACCACTGAGCCGCTTCTCCAGCCCTGTAGTAGGCTTATTTTCATCAGGAGCAGGAACATAAGCATATATCCTTTAGAGTGTGACTCCATAGTTGATAGGAAGAAAGTCTTCCAAGTAAAAACGCTGAGCAGAGTTTGAGACCAATTGTCAGCAGAGCATTTCTCTCTTTGAGATTTCCTTTTCTGCACACAAACTTGGTTTGATAGATTTGACTGACTAGACCATGCCTTGAGGCAAAGAAATATGATAACTATGTACCTAGGGGTGGATTAAGACAAAATAAGGGGCCATCGCTGGGCTCTATCCAATTCTGTCTCTCCACAACTCCCTCTGGGTAAATCCTATAGCTTACACCTGTCCAAGGCAGCAGAAACCTAGACCATCACATCTGTCAATGGCTGCCCAAATAATTAAAGCCATCTGTGCCCAACATCCCAACACTTCTCTGTATCAGTGCACAGCTCCACAATATTTCCAATGAGAAATAGTTCCAGAACCATTATGGTTAAATAATTGTGTGTGTGTGTGTGTGTATTTAATGAAAGAAAAAGAATTTACAAAAAGATAAGTTCTCTTTGATCCCTCTTGACCTCATCCACAAAAGGTCCCATTTAAATACAACAGCTGAGATGTTAGGAAACTCTTCAAGAAGGGCTTGCTAAATCTCCAAATCAAGTTAGAGGTCAGTGCATGTATTTGCCTGTATTGTTTTGCTCAGCGCAAGGAATCCAACCTACCTGCTCCCTTTGCGCCTCTGGTGATGAATGTGTTGACTGATTGGAATGCAGCCAACTGCTATTTCATGTCGAGCCTTCTCCTCGGGGTATTACGAGGCCGTGCAGGGCAGCATGAGAAAGAACAATGCCTGGTTAAGCGCTCCAGCCCTGAAGCTTAACACACTGGAATAGAAGTCCAGGCCTTGCCATTTGCCTGATCTTGGCAAATAACTTGGCCTTGCTGTATCTATTTCTTCATCTGTAAAATGGAAATGATAATAATGCCTACTTCATTACTGATGGGAAAGAACGCACAAGGAAGTGCAAGTTGAACATTCACTAGACTATTTGGCACATGGTTGGCATACAATAAATGTTAGTAATTGTTAGTTATTGCAGTTTTTGTTATTGTTGTTACAACTCCCAGACCAAACAGCCTCTACTGAAAGTCCTGGTATTCAGTACACTTTTAAAAAGAGACAACAATTGTGAGACTGGACCAGAATTATTTTTTTTGCATTCAATAGGATTGCTATGTTGTCTATTTGGACTTGCTTTTTGGTAAGTTTTTGGGATAAGGTGATGTAGGTAGTCTATATCACCCTGCCTTTGATTACTCAATTAGGAAACAAACTTTCTAAGGCACTTTCTGTCTTCCAGATATCATGTTAGGTACATTCTCTCTCCAGATGTCATTTAATACTCAGGGGAACACATTGAGGTAGCTGATATGAATGTCGTAGCTCTTCCACAAGTTAGTCTATTGGCTTTCTGGTGGTTACACACCTAATACTGTCAAAATGTGATTCTTTCATGGACATGTGAATTGATATGTTAGCCTGTCCTTATTCATCTTCTAATAATCCAGCTCAACCCCTTTTGTTTAAGTGAGATTGAATTCATGCTCACCCTGGACAGGAGACTAAAGGGATACAGACCCAGGACTTCATGATCCCAAAAGGACAAAGATGGCTGTGACATGACCAACTTACTTCTGGAGAGCTCACGCTGAAGGGAAAAGGCGCTCTCTCTTTCTTTTCCCTTAAATTTGCAAGAAAGTGTATCCATAGGAAGGTGGAGAACTTGAAAGTTATATGTACTGCTGCTTCCTTGCCTCTAGTAATTAAACATGAAGATTCCACGGAGACAGGAGGGAGGCGGGAGAGGAGGGAGAAAGATGGAGATCTGAGTGATCTGATAACATCTTTTGAACCCCTGGATGCAGATGTGTCTGAAACTAGTCAAGTAAGGTAATGAATTACAGTGTCAGGCAACTTCAAGTTGAGTATCCTGCTAACACAGTTCTAGTTAACACAATTGTGTCTGTGGCCCCATGCCATTTCATGTCATTATGTAAGAACATGAAGACTGGACAAAATATTTTTCTATTTTGTGCAAAAAAAAAACTTTTCTACTCACTAGCCTTATTCGGTACCACTAATATTCATCTCCAAATCAACCTTGTTTAGTGATTGCATTTAGATATATGTATGTCCATGAAATGTCTACATATTTTTTAAACTTATTTAATTAATTTTCTCCTTGTATTTCAACTTCAATTACAAGTGAAGCAGATTTACAGTTTGTTAAAAAAA